>JAABKJ010008110.1:0-11533 GCA_011634705.1 Andricus grossulariae | reverse complement strand
ATACGCAATTTTGAGCCATTTCCCCCTCCATGAGGATTGGCATGGGATGACTTTGGCGACTTGGTACGGACCTCTAATTACCCTTTGATGACTTTTCATCGTTAAGTCACCCTTGGAAGGCATCAGTATTGATTTAAAGCCAATTTTCACAAGACCTTAAATTTTAGTGTTTTTTAGTGAAATTTCGAGATTTCACCCTCGAAAAACAAACTGAAGATATTATCTGATTTCAAAATTTCAAAGTGTGCTGAGTTTCGGATTAGACTGGACTACTTTTCCGCACCCAGGCGTTTCCTGAACGCACAATGTTGGTTTTTCGCCTTAGCTTATTAATTATTACCTTAGCTTTATTTTAATTTTTTTCTTCAAATAACAGTTTAAAAAAATTACTATTCTAAATTTCTGCCATTTAGATTAATAATTGGGGAATGCGAAAAAATGCAGGTCATATAAAATATATGTACCTTAAATTTTCATTAAGTTCTAAAGTATTGAATTAAAATATTCATTAATTGTATTGTGTAATATTTTTGGACAATATTATAAAAAGAAAAGTGGAACCGATTGGAACAGCTTTTTATCTATTTTAACTGAAAGTTATTTTCAGATGGAAGTTTGTTTTTGAATACACTTGATTGATCTGCAATTTATTCTTATTGCTATTTTCTTTTGAACGGAATATGTATTGCACGTATGGGAAAGAGTGTAAAATCTGTGAAAAAAAAACACATAGCAAACTTTTTTCCCTCTTCTTTCCTTCTTCGAACAACTGTACCTAATAACCTGAGGACACTAATTTTTGAAAACACATTACTTGCGTTTGAAGTCTTCTTATGAAATTCTGTTACACTGGTGGACCTATTTGAGTTTATGTTTTTAAAGATTCTTCTGAATTGAATTCTCTGTGTCTTGTTGCAGAGCTAAGTTCGAATTTCGAATGCTTACCTAATGGAGCCCCTATCCCTGGTGTACCTCGTGGTAGACAATCTTCTAATCTTGATTTGTCTCTTTCTCCTGCCAGACCTCATGCTCCGCGCTCTCCGGTCATGTCTCCTCTCCCTGCCGAAGCTTCTCTTCGCGCCAAGTCAAGATCTCGTGCCGGACTTTCTTCTATCCACCTAGGTAGACTTACAATTGAACAACTTAGACATGTTCGGCTAATTTCTCACAAGAATCCGACCCGTCGATTCGAAATTCGCAGATACACTTTTCCTCGTGATGCACCAATTCAAGTGAAAGGAAGATATAATGTTCTGGCGCCCATGCCAACAGGCGAACAAGCTGTATTGTCAACGTCCAATAAAGAAGTCTTCGCAATATTAGATCGGAATAATACTCTCCTTCGTGGAATTTATACGACAAACTATGGCTCTCAAATACGGGTAAAAATAAACATATACAGCAGTGAGGTTGAATTCATGACCACAGAAGAAATCGATGAATCTCCCTTGGGCAACAGAAATCCAATCTTAATGAATTTTCAAACAATAATACTAGACAACTGTCTTCCAAAGAATGAATTGCAATTTCTTTTCATGTAAAATTAAAATATTAGGGTGACCGCGAAACGTCATTTTTGAAATTTCCTGATTTTTCCTCCTGTTTAATCATAAACGTTCAAAGACCAGCATTTTAATCTTATAACATTCTTAACATCGAGTCTTTTATAATTGAAATAAAACAATACCAGAATAAAGCACATTTTTTCATTTCGACCACAAAAGATGAGTATTTAACGGAAGGCTTGAATGAACAACAAAATAATTAAGGCATGTGATACTTAGAAAATTATCGATTTTAGCAGTGCTAGGTTCCCCTGACTTTTTCCCTACAATAATAAAGATTTTGCCTTGACAATTTGGGGAATGATAGCGAACATGCTAACGGACGTCTTCGAACTCTTCTGTTGTGAATTAATTGTAAAAAATTTAATTTTACTTCAAGCAAAAGATGAATTTTTAAACAAATAAAAGAATCTAAAACTAAAATTATGAAGTATTCAATTGGATTAGTTGAATTTTCAATAAAGGCACTACATTTTCAACTAAAAATAGCCAAAGTTTGCATAAGATTTGAAATTTCAATTAAAAACATTTTATCAGTCGAGAAAGGAAAAGTGTCAAACCAAATGTTGAATTAAAAAAAAAACAATTTTCAATTTGAAAAAAAATGAAGAAAATATTTATTTCATGGAGATCTACATCTTTTATATGAACTTTTTTTTCTGGCACAATCAAACATTTTGAAGTAAATCAAGGCAAATTCATTTTGTTCGGGATTGTCAGGCATTTTGAGCAAAGATTGATTCTTTCTTAATTTGTATTTTACGCTGAAACCGAGTTTAGATGCTTCGATATAATAATTTTGAATTTTATATAGAAAAGTGAAGTTTTAATTTCGTAGATGAATAAAGGAGGAATATGTTATCAAATCTTATAATTTCATGGGCAAGCAAAACAGAATTGTGTCTCGACAACAGTTTGAGTGTTTGTACAATATTTTACACATGTGGCTCGTCACTTGTTTATACATCTGTTGAAAATTGTTCCTTAAGAACTTATAGGGTAATTCAAAATAAATTCTGTAGTATTAATCTACCAACATGAATTATTTACATATTTTCCTAAATGTACAACTGGATTTTTTCAGCTTAAATTATCATCAACACTGTTATTATTATGCATATTTGATTCAAACAATCCACATAATTTGAAATCTTGATGAACCTGAAACAGAAAAAATCGCTGAAAAATCTATCTGCAGCAAGAACCGAACTTGGGTTTGTCGAGTGTAAAGTTCATAGCAATGGCTAGGAAATGGAGCCGGTATACGATTATGAATGGTAAATTTTGAGGTTTGAACACTGGGCGTCGCTGCGGAAAAAGTACTCGTATTATTTAATAATCGGAATTCAATCAACAATATTGTTGATGATAATTTTCTGCAAAAAGAGACGAATTTCCATCTAAAAAATATAAATTTTCAATCGAATTATCAGTTGAAATAAACAATTTTCAAAAATATAGTTGAACGATAAATGAAGGAGATAAATTTTGAAATAAAATGATAGATCGTCAATAAAAAGTTGACGTGAGTATAGTTTCATTGTGTAGGTACGCAAACTTTGGGTAATTTTCCTCTACAGTTTCAAAACCTGCCTTAGCAACAGTGATACGTTCATCGTAATCATAGCCTCTCCTTAAAGTTTAAAACAAATATTATCATCCCTATATTATGTGTGAATGTACCTGCGTAGCGGGCAGGTTATATATTATATAATTTGAATTATAAAAGCCTTTAAATCCGTGGAAAAACTTAAACTCTGATGAAATTTTGGAAAAAACTTTATAATAACATAAAATTATGTATATATATCATGTTAATAAAACCTTTAACATATTGAGCTGCATTTTGAAAAATAATTTCAATACTGATTTATGAGAATAAAATTTGCTTTCAATCTTTGTTCAAATTAAGAATCATAATCATCCATTTTTTCCCCTGAAACTAACTCTAATGAAATGTAAACATCTGAGTAGGACTATCATGACGCCTGTATTATCTGAGATAACGATTATAAGTTATACTATTTATGACCTATTGTAATGTTATAGACATCATAGTTGAATTTTTAATTCATGTTTCCAGTTATACATTAATGTGCTTTTTCTCTCACTGAAAAATATGAAGATTCCTTCTACTCTCTTAGTACAACTGTCTCTGATGAGGCAATTACACTAATTATCTAAAACAAATTTTTCTGGCTTATAGTCTTTCTCTTTAATTCTCTTACTCAAATTGACTTTCCTTGATTTTAAACTTCTAAAGATTCTTATTGATTGAATTGTCCCTTCTTGGCTCAGAGTTGAGTTTGCAGTTCGAGCGATCACCGCATGGCAACTCTACTTCTGATGTACCTCGTGGTAGACAATCTTCTAATCTTGATTTGTCTCTTTCTCTGGCCATACCTCATTCTTCACGTTCACCCGTCAGGTCTCCTCCTCCTGTCGAATCTTCTCTTCGTGCCAGGTGCAGATCTCCTCCTGCCAAACATTCTTCTATTCGCCTAGGTGGACTTACAATTGAACAGCTCAAATATGTTCGGCTTATTCCTCATTCGAATCCGACCCGTCAATTCGAAATTCGCAGATACACTTTTCCTCGTGATGCAGCAATTCAAGGGAGAGGAAGACATAGTGCCATTGTGCCTATGCCAACAAGCGAACAGGCTGTTTTATCAACGTCGAATGGTGAAGCCTTCGCTATATTGGAGCGGAATTATACTCTTATTCGTGGAATATATCAGGCAAGCTATGGCCCTCAAATACGGGTGAAAATAAACATGTACAATAGCGAGGTTAACGTGATGACCAGAGAAGAAATGGAGGAATCTCCCTTAAGCAACAGAAACCCAATCTTCATGAGTTTTCAAACAATAATACTAGATAACTATCTCCCACAGAATTAATTGAAATTTGTTGCCATGTAAAGTTGATGAATTAGGGTGACCGCAAAACTTCGTTTTTTAAATTTCCTGATTTTTCCTTTTGCCTAATTATTATTATTCAAAGAGCAGTATTTTGATCTTATAACATGTTCAACATCGATTCTTTTATGATTGGAATAAAGCAATACCAGAATGAAACGTATTTTTTCATTTAAACTTTCAAGCCATGAAAACAAATTTAAAAGAAGAAAGTGGAATTTTTAAATGAAAAATTAAATTTTTTAAGTACATAGATGAATTTTCAACAAAATGACTAAATTTTTAGCCACAATGATGAATTTTTAACTAATGTTATTAATCGTCAACTAAAATAATTTTTAAATAGAAGAGATGAATATTCAAGCAGAATTATGAAACTTGAAATGAAATAGTTGTATAAAAACCAAAAATATTAATTTTGTACCAAAAAAGACAAATTTTCAACTCAATGGGTAAATTTTTAACCAAACAGACGAATTTGAAACTAGAATGATGTAATATTTAATTGGATTAGTTAAATTTTCAATGAAAGCACTAATTTTTCAACTAAAAAAAGCCGAAGTTTGCGTAAGATTCGAAATTTCAATTAAAAAGGTTTTTTATTCGAGAGAGAAAAAGTCTCAACCAAAATGTTGAATTAAATAAAAATTAATTCTCAATTAAAAAAAAATCAGCCACATAAAAATTCCCTGACGATTCCAGGTTTTTCCAGGTTTCCAAATGTGTTGACTGAATGGGTAGTCTGAGTGATTCGATATTATAAGTTTCAATTTTAAATCAAAAAGTAAAGTTTCAATTACGTAGATGAAAAAAGAAGAAATGTGTTATCAAATTTTATTATTTTATGGACACGAAGAACAGAAATGAGTCTGGAACACAGTTTGAGTGTTTGTACAATATTCCACATTTGTAATTAGTCACTTATTTGAACAGCTGTCAAAAATTGATCTTCACGAATTTAGAGGAGAAATTGAAACTAAATTCTGGAGTATTAACCTAAAAACATTAACATGAAGTGTGGAAACTTCTTCCTTCATATTTTTTTTTGAATATTCAGGGTTGCAAATGTAGTCTTGTCTTTTGCATGAATTTTACAGATTTCCAGGTCTACTTTTGCAAAAATTCAAATATTCCAGAAGAATCCAAAGGTTTTCAAAGATTTCAAATATTGCAATGATTTCACAAATTGAAAATCTAGCAATCGGAAATAAGAATGATTTACAAGTATGCGCAAACATGCGAGCATGCAATACGCTTATACGACAAGAGGTTATGTTTTCAATCTTTCAGTGCGTCTCTTGAAATGTTGTGAAGTCTCCGCAGTATATTCTACTCCAAGAAAGGGTTGAAATATATTGTAAAACTATTGCAGAAACTTATTTAGTACCATTTTACGTTATTTTAATTTTTCCTGGTGTATATCATGACCAGTTTGGGCCAGGATCTGCTATACCAGACTCTGGTGCGAGAAAAACACGCCAAAGCGGAACCAGCCGGGCGCCAGGCTGCAAACGGATTCTTCTTTTTTTGGCGCCAGTCTGAAGTTATCTTGCTACCAGGGAAGGTATCAAAAGATTTTAAAGATTTTACAACACTTCAAAGATTTCAAAAGATTTCAAACTTTGCAAAAGATGTTTTAACTCGATGTACTAAAATACATATTTAAGATGGTTTCATATATTTCATTATTTGGATTCTGAGTTGAAAAGGAAAATCTTCCAAAAGAATCGCAACTTTGACTTGGAGCAGTTGGTTCTATATGGGATTTATATTTCTGAATTGGAAGCGGAAATAAATTTATGAAATATAAATGAATGTTCGCTAAGACAATCAAAATTATCCTGGATCGGAACAGGGAATTGTCGAAAGGAATTATAATTTTAAGTTGGGACGAATTTTGGAAAATAATTGTAATTCTGATTCAGAAGAATAGAATTTTTTGGTGAATCTTCAGTCAAATTGAGAATTATAATTTTTGTCCTGAACTTGTACGATGGATTGCCGTGCAAATTAAAAGATTATATACATTTAAAAAATCAGTTTTAGCAAATTGAGTAATTATACATTTTTCCCCCTGAAACTCACTTTAATGAAATGTAAACATCTGAGCAGGAAATCTTGATGCCTATGATATCCGGGATTACGATTATAAGATATGCTATTCATAACGTGAAGTACTGCAATATTTATGATAGTTAAATTGATAATCCAAGCCATCTGTGACATATCGATAAGCTTTTCCTCTAATAAGAAAAAAAGAAGATTCTTTCAACTCTCGTAGTTTTTTAAGCTACACGCGAATCAAAATTGGTGGGATTCAATCTGCATTACATTTTAATTTCTATTTTCTTCTAAACTTTAAAGTGAACAAAGAGGACTTCTTTGAAGAACATGAAAAGGGGGAAATATGGGAAAGAGTGTAAAATTTGTGGAAAATAATACACAAGGCAAACTTTTTCTCCCACTTTTCCTCGTGTCAAAAAACTGGCTCTGATGAGGCAATTACCCTCATTTTTCAAAACATATTTGTCTTCTTCAAACTGTTTTTGTGCAATTCTGTTTCTCAAATTGACTTTTCTTGAGTTTTCTTTTTAAGGATATTTTCTTAATTGAATTCTCTGTTTTTTGTTTCAGAACTGAGTTTACAGTTCGAGTGACCACATGATGACAAATCTTTTTCTGGTGTTCCTTATGGTAGACAATCTCCTAATCTTGATTTGTCTCTTTCTCTTGCCATACCTCATTCTCCACGTTCGCCGGTCAGATCTCCTCCTCCTGTCGAATCTTCTCTTCGTGCCAGGTCCAGGTCTGCTCCTGCCAGAAATACTTCCATCCGCCTAGGTGGACATACAACTGAACAACTTGGAAATGTTCGGCTTATTCCTCATTCGAATCCGAGTCATCTATTCGAAATTCGCAGATACACTTTTCCTCGTGATGCACCAATTCAAGTGAAAGGAAGATATAATGTTCCGGCGACCATGCCAACAGGCGAACAAGCTGTATTGTCAACGTCCAATGGTAAAGTCTTTACAATATTAGAGCAAAAGCATAGTTTGCTCCATGAAATATATACAGTAATATATGGTCCTCAAGCACGGGTAAAAGTAAACATGTACAGCGACGAGCTTAAACTGATGTCCACAGAAGAAATCGAGGAATCTCCCTTGGGCACCAAAAAGTCAATCTTAAAGAATTTTCGAACAATAATACTAGAGAACTGTCTTCCAAACCATTAATTGAAATTTGTTGTAACGTACAGTTATAATATTAAGGTGACCGAAAAACTTCATTTTTAAAATCCCCTGACTTTTCCGTGACCAATATTTCCTTTTGCATATCTGTTAATATTCAAAGACCAGCATCTTAATCTTGTAACTTTTTTAACATCAAGTCTTTTATAATAGGAATGAAATAACACCCGATCAAAACATTTTTTTATCATTCCAACCAAAAGAGATAAGTTCTTAACAGAAGAATTGAATGTTCAACAAAATAATTTAACTGCGTAAGATAAAAATCGTGCGAGCGCACACAGGCACGTGTCTGCTGGCATGTGCGGTAACATTGCTAACACTTTGCTCATATATATAGAAGTTTTTAATATCCCCGTGTCAATACGCGTACAGAAATTTATGTACGAATAGCCAGATTTTCTGCTGATAAGAATAGCGAGACCTCAAACAGGGAAAATTCGTACTTAAATTTTGAAAATTCAATATTATTTCACAATAATATGATGTCAATTTTAGGTTAGTTTTTATTTCAACGACAACATTATTTTCAGAAGAAAAGTATATTTTTTCATAAAGCCTAAGAATATTAAAAATTAATTTATCAGTTTCACAATATATTTCGCTGAATCTATAAAGATTTATCAAAATTCAGCCTTGTGAGTTTCCAAAATGTCCAGTTTACATCAATATAATCAAAAAGGTTTAATTCTTTTTACTTTAATGCGCAATAGTTTTTTCGCGAGAAAAATAGTGCAGAAATAAATTTCAGATTTCCTTATCGCAACATCACGTGCAAATTAAAGTTGCACTCAAATTTAAAATCGCTGCATGAATCTTGATCCGTGCGCAGAATGTTACGTGCAGCCAAGACACACTTGTCGTGTCTGCTTCCTCGTCTGTTTGTTTACTGTCTGTTTACTCGATTTTTACAGTATAAACTATACATATCCATTTCATAAAACCTGCTCTAAAGATATATGCTTCGGAGTCACACATCTGAGGTAAGTGAAAATATCAAGTTTAATGCTCCTGAACTATTGAAAAATTATTAATCTAAACAATTTTTTTCTCCGCATGACACACTTCTGTCACTTCTATTTAAAAAAGGAGTACAGCTTGGTATCTAAAAAATATTGAATTCAAGTATATATTCAGCAAAATGAGATGACTGAGTTTTGAGGATAGAGCTTGAGCCCAACAGCCTCAACACATGAAACAAAATCATTTTATCTCATTATTTAATCGCAGCCTCTTTTTTAATGGAATTTTTGATGTTTTTTTGAACTAATTTCCTGATAAATTGTATCTCGAAACTCCGCAACTGGAAACCAAAAAATTTTATGTTTTGACTTATACTTATTATACTTGTACTTATACTTATTACATTGATAGTTAATCTAATCGCTAAACGAATAGTTCCTATAAAACACAAAGAATTTATATTAGGAAGTATTGCGGGGTATCCAGCGTGTGAAGTAAATGTGCATTTATTTATTTCCACATTCAAATATATATTTTGTTACAAACCCAAAATTAATGACAATAAAAATTATCCACGATGAAGGATTTTGGGGGTGGTCAAAATTTAAAGTAACAACAGTAGGATTTTAAATATTTTCTTCAAACTATATATATTTTTTCTTTAAAAATTGAAAGGAATTATGAGAATTACATACAACTAACCAGATAATGGAGCGGTTTCTACAATCCTTTTTTTTAAATAGATGGTGACGTGCCCGTTGAACGAATGATGGACGTAGGACCACTGACTTTAAATGCTTTCGACTACGATTGTCCTCACGGTGACTCACGTCCCGAGGAGAGTAGGCGGGGGTATTTTCGGGTAATCTCGGTATATCGCCGTAGAAACGAGACAGGATTTGCCTATTGCGGGGTGAATACTCCGCTGGTAAGGGTATTCATCGCTTGGCCAGAACTCATCTCACGTAGGGGAACGATTTTCTCTTCGGGAGGAGGGGGTGTCTTTTTGGGCGAAAGCCGTGGTGGGGGGCGAGGGCGTACCCGCTCTGTTGAATCTGTCAAACGCCTTACTAGATAAGCATCCTTCCACGACTCTCTAATGCGTTCTTTAACGGGCTTCCGGTTCTGGGAGAGCAAGACGCGAGAGCCCTTTGTACCTTGTGGTAGTCACGGCCTAAAAATCGCTGGCTTATTATACTGGGAGGAGAAGTTTGACTCACCAGTCGGCTTGTCCTCTTCCAAAGGGGCTACGTCTCGGTCTATTGAAAATTCAATAGAAGAAGCTCGCAGGGTCAGAATATCCTATTCGTCCTAGTCCGGAAGGGGAGCGACTACATTAGGCTGGTCTGGTGGTGGATTTTCAGAAACGGTGGTCTCAAGCTTACTTATGGCGTCTTTAAATGGAATTGGGCCTGATTGGCTCAACGCGGCTATGGACAAAGTCGTCTTGGGTAGTTTGGTCGCAACTAGAGAGGAGCCCAAGGTTTTTGTGCTGAAGCTTGGAAGGTCCTTGCGGTTTTTTTTTGGCTTTGCGTTCTGTGGGAGAGGCACGTACCTCTCTGGATGGGCCCGTTGCTCTTCCATAGCGCGGTGGCGTCGGTCAGCCCAACGCTTATGTTGGCTCTTTTTTTTTTTGGTATTTCTTCGGTTGGGCTGGTGTCGCCTCTAGCGGAAAAAAACGCGGGTCGGTTTTCTGTTAGACCATTTTCTATCCCGTTGGGTGTAAATTTTCTGACTATGAAAGGGTTTTTTCTTGTTCGAGGATATGGATCCTTCCGTGAGGAAGTGACCTAGGGTGAAGTTAGAATGAGACCATAAGGCACTTTTTCCCAACGACATAGATCCTTCTGTTTGGAAGTGACCTGGGCGAAGTTAATAATAATATCATGTTACGGGGATATGGATCATTCCATGAGGAAGTGACCTAGAGAGAAGTTAAAATGAATTGATAAGATACTTCTCCAATGATATAGATCCTTTCGTAAGGAAGTGACCTAGAGCGCAGTTATAATGAAATAATGAAGTTATTGGGATATAGATCCTAGTGATGGGCGATACTGCAAAAAGGTATCGATGCCGAAGTATCGATACTTCAAACAGTTCGATCCCATTCCGAATACCGATCTGAATACAAAAGTATCGATACCAAAGAATCGACGTCAGAGTATCGACTTTTTTTCGCTTAAGATATTTTCGTCAATTTTCTCGACATTAATTTTACATTCAAGGATTTCCTTCTAAGCACAGCAGTTCAAATGTGATAGATATCAACAAAAAAAGGCTGATGTGTAGGGGAGCAGCTCCGAAGGCTGCGGACACAAAGGAAAATGCACGATTAAATTCCAATATAAAGTAAAAGATTGCAATAAAATATATTTTGTTTGGGCGTGACGAATGCTCTGTGCATACAGATAATTCATTTGAAGCTCATTAAAACAGTTGATTAATGTGTTTTCCAAAAAGTGCATCTGCGCCAAGTTGTCCTACCTTGTTTGATAATGTGGCGCGTTTTGATTTCAATTCATAATTATTGAATAAAAATAAAATCATGAAAAAGAATTAGTAAAATTTAATAAAAATAAGATGAATATATTTAAGCTTATTATTATTAACATATTTGAGGGATTATGTCTGCTGAAATTTCAAGAAAAATTGTTTTTTTTTTAACAGTGCAGAATGTCTCACAATAATTTGAGGGTTGTCTTCTGAAACGTCAAAACAAAATTTTTTGTTAAAAGTGCAGAATGACTCAACAATATGAAAAATAACATAATGAAGGATATATTTAAATAATTATCAATGGGGAAACTGTCCATTGACCATTTTTAGT
>JAABKJ010008109.1:0-11533 GCA_011634705.1 Andricus grossulariae | reverse complement strand
GCACTCAGGCGTGACAAAACAGAGAGAGAAACAGGAGAGAGATAAAACAGGAGAGAGATAAAACAGGAGAGAGACAACATAGTTCCGAGTCTCTGGATTTAACGTCAAGGTCAGCCCCAAAACCGGCGCTAAATCCAGGTTAGACTGTATTATTATTAAATAACTAGTTTGTTTCCTAACATTAAAAATATAAACAATTTCAAAATCCATTATTAAACCACATTGTCGATATTAGGTTAAAAAGATTTTGAAACAATAAATAATAAATCATTATTTGGAATTGAAAGCGTTTTGAATTTTAATTAAGATATATTGAACGATTTTGTACTGAAAACGTTCCAAATCTGACAATTTTGAATTCGAATTTAAAAGATTAGATCTTTTAAAAATTTTTTTAATTGAAGTAGTATTATTTCTAATTAAAAGCGTTAATAATTTAATAATTTTGAATTGGAAACTTTAGGAAAATTTTTATAAGTTCGAAAAATAAATTCGCCGTCATTTTCACCGTTCAAAATGGAAACATTTTTCAATAATAAGCCTACTACTGAACGTTAAAAACTTAACATATTCGAACTTCATTTGAAACTGAAAAATCTTTAGTCACCAAGACTTGTGATATTGAAACTTTTTCATATCCTTTAAAATTTCAATTTTTTAAGTAAATTTAAATGTGTTTAAAAATTTTTTAAATTCAGATTTTTAATTTCAATTCCAAAATTAAAATTTATGAACGGAAAAAATTTTGAATGTAGGGTTTAAGGTGAAAATTCAGAACTCTAAACTTTCTAACCTTTGAAATTTAAAGAAATTATTTAATTACTGAGGTATCAATTTAACACTGCTTGATTTTGATCTATTTTGATTCTAAACAACACAATTTTCAATTCTGTAATTCCATATCATTTAATTTTTCCATAACACTTTATTTAGAATTATTATTACATTTTGAAATTTTCCAACCAAATATTTTTCAATTTTAATAATTCGTTTTTTCAAATTTTCAGCTAAAAATCGGACAATTTTAAGATAATACATTGAAATTTAAAAAAAAAATAATTAAACAAAATAAGATTACTATATATGATTTTATTTTAAAAAATTACACAATTTTCAGCTTTTTATTTGGAATTGCTTTTTTTTAAGTTGACTTTAAAATGTTCAATATCTTGGAACATTTTCAAATAAAAAATAATTCAATTTCCAATGTCTAGTTCTAAAATCTTCTCATTTTTAAGACAGGCAATTTTGTAAGGTTCAAATTTTAAACATTAGGATATTCCAATCTCAAATTATTAATTTTAAAACCGATTGAAATTCGAAACAAATAATTTAGAATGATTGAATCTAAAATTATTAAATTTAAAACTATCAATGCTTAAATACGACATTTTTTAATTTTAAAAGTTTAATAGAGACATTTTCATGATATGTTTAATATTTTAATTTGAAACAACAACATTGTGAAATTTCAAATTGGAATCCCCAAGAAATGAAGAAATTTTAAAACAAATATTAGTAGTATAGCTAGGAGGGTTCTGGGGCCCTCTAGTCGGTAAAACAGGAATCGGTCAGTTACCGACAGCCGGTAACTGAACGATAGCTGCTTTACTGACTGAGGGGTCCCAGAACCCGTCTAGCTATACTACTAATATTTTCATCGTTTAAAATTGAAGAATTTTAAATATTTTGAACCTTTAAGGTTCAATTACTCTAAAAGCTTTCGAAATAAATTAATCCAAACTTGAGGAGTTAAAAATTGAATAACTCTAAAGTTCGTTAAAACATGAAGTAATATTAGAAGAATAGAAGAATATCAGAAGATAAATTATTTGAATTCATATTTTTAGAGTCACTGGACAAATTTTTACTTCAATTACCTACATGAGTGAATGCAATCCATCCAATCAAAGAAAATCTCTTTTATCATTTATGGAATTTTTCTGGATTTCAGGACATGCTCTTGCATCCGGTAAATATAAAAAAGTTTAGAAAAAAAACTAAATAATCTATTCGATCCTAAAATAATTTATAAAACTCAGTTTTAGGTTTGGCAATTATTCCTCTGAATTTTGACTACAGCAACCAGTTTTTTTCATTTCGCTCTTGGAATTTGTACGTTTTAGTTTGCTCATTACCGTCTTTTCTCATTGGTTCCTGCTTCATTTTTTTCCTTGAAACACCTAAGTATTTGGCAGAAAAGGGATTAAGCGAACAATTTCTAAAGGTTCTTACTACTATGTATGAACAAAATTTTGGAAAACCAGGAAAAGAATACGTGGTAAAGGAAATTTATAATTAGCAAAAAATTATATCTCATAAGGGGTCATCCATAAACTACGATACCAATTTTAGGCTATTTTTGACCAAACCATAGTTGAATTATTACATTATTATTATATCAACAAATAGTTGAATTTTTAACTTATAGAGGATGAATTTCTAATCAGAAATAAAATATTGCAATTTTCAAATGAAAAAAAAACTTAACAAAAAAAACGAATTTTCAATCAAAGAAGTTAAATATTAAACCAATGAGGTGAATCTTAAAAAATATGAAATTTTAACAAACTAGTTCAACTTTTAACTGAGCAAATGAATTTTCTACTAAAAAAAAAGTAGAATTTTTAACCAAACTGTTAAATTTACAACCATACAAAATTACTTTTCCAACAAGAAGATGAATGTTCTAAAAAAGGAGAAAGTTTCAACAAAGTAGACCAATTTTCAACAAAACTGTTGATTTTCAAAACTATAATGGCGAATTCTCTACAAAACAGTTGAATTTTCAACCCAAAAATATGATTTTTTTACAAAAAAACTCATTTTTTTACGAAAAAATTAAATTTTCATGAAAATAGTTTAATTTTTAACGAAATAGTTGAATTTTTAACAAAAAATAGGAATTTTAAATGAAAAAGTTAATTTTCAACCAAATAGTTTGATTTTCTACCAAATGGTTGAATCTTTAACTAAACCAGTTTAATTTAGAACCAAACAGTTGAATTTTTAACTACGAAGATTAATTCCCACCAAAAAGACAAATTTTTAACCAAATACATAAATGTTTAACTAGAAAAGATCCATTTTTAATCAAAAATTAAATAGTCACATTTTCAGTCAAAAAAATAAATTCTCAATAAAAAAATTTTCAACAAAATAATGACATTTCAAACCGAATAGTTTAATTTTCTACCAAACTGTTGAATCCTTAACCAAACCAGATAATTTTGAACAAAACAGTTGAATTTTTAACCAAAACTAATTTTCGACAAAAAAGACGAATTTTTAACCAAATACATAAATCTTTAACTTGAAAAACTCAATTTTCAAACAACAAGAAAAACAGTTAAATTGTTAATTAAAAAATAAATTCCTAACCAATAAACAAACAGAATTTTCCACAAAATAGTTACATTTTAAAACAGAGAGATGAATTTTCATCTAAAATGATAAATCTTAAAAAAATTAATTTTCAACAAAAGAGTTCATCCTAAAAGATGAGATTTTAACTCGGACGATTAATTTTCTAAAAATTGAATAGTTACATTTTCAACCAAGAAGATAAATATTAAAACATATGAATCAAATAGTTAAATTTTCTACCAAAAAGATGAATTTTCCAGTAAGTTCTCAACAAAATACCTTAATTTCCAATAAAATTATTGAATTTTAAAGCTAAAAGTACGAGTTATCTACAAAGCGGTTGAATTTTTAACCCGAAAATATGATTTTTTGACAAAAACATCAACTTTCTACCAGAAAGTTAAATTTGTATAAAAATAGTTTAATTTTTAACAAATAAGGCTATTTTTAACCAAATAGTTTAATTTCATACCAAATTCTTCAATCTTCAACCAAATCAGAATTATTTAGAACCAAACAGTTAAAGTTTTAATAAAAAAGTGTGAATTTTCAACCAAGAAGATTACTTTCAGAAAAAACGACTGTTTAACAAAATAAATTAATTTTCAACTAGAAAAGATCAATTTTCAATAAAAAATATAAATTTGTAACCGAAAATGGAATATGTACATTGTTAGTTAAACAAATTATTCTCAACCAAAAAAAAAACGATTTTTCAACAAAATAGTTACATTTTCAGAAGAGAGATGAATTTTCAACTATAATGATGAATCTTAAAGAAAATGATTTTTCAATGAAAGAGTTCAACACAAAAGATGATTTTTTCAAGAAAATAGTTGCATTTTCAAAAAAATAATAAAATTTTCACGCTAGAATTTTTAACCAAACGAGATGAATTCCGAACCAAAAATATAAGTCAACTTTCCAACCGGAAGTAGTTAATTTTTCTTGTTTAGTTCGCATCTGAGGGGAAAAACGAGAACAATTGTATTTTTCTTAAAAATACCAAAAAATAAGAATCCTTGAAATTTTATCATCAGGAAACGTACTAAATATCATCTATGTTCGTAAAGTTACTCCCCCCCCCTCCTCCCTAAAATTGATAACGCAATTCATGGACGGCCCCTGAGTGAAATTTATAATCGAAACAAAATTCTTATAATTCAAAACAATTTTTTGTAGGAAAAATTGCTGAACAGTGGAGATCATTCGATTATCGAAATGGTAAATAAAGCTCATGGTGGAAATTCAGTGAACAAAAATAATGCAAAATCGTCTTTAGGAACAAAAATACTCAAAGAATTAAAACCCATTGGAACTGTTTTGAAACTTCCTCTCTTAAAAAATACATTTTTTGCTTGTATTGTTGCATTTCTTATAAGCTCTTCATACTACGCACTATTTATTTGGTTGCCGGAGATTTTTCAGCGATTTGCTGATTTCGATTCACAAAATCAAAATGGATGTTCCTCAAATATTTGCACAATTTCACGTGAAATCCATTCTTCAGATTCAATCAGGGTACAATTATTTTTATGAATTTAATAATTTGAAAATAGATTAATCAAGTTCTGAAAATATTTTCTTTGATTAATTAAAATAAATTTTTTTCAGGATCAGCGAGATACTTTCGGCTGTGATAGACCAGTTGACAAAAGCGTTTTTATTAATAATTTATATCTATCTGCTGCCTGTGCTCCTGCTATTCTACCGATGACATTTTTCGTCAACCGCTTGGGATTTAAATTTTTTATATGTAATAATGTATTTTTCAATAATGTCTATAAACAGCTGATTAGATCCACTGTGAAGTTAGCTGATGAGCGCAGCTCGGCTCTCACATGCCGGGCTGACGGTTTTCCGCATTTGAGAGCCGAGCTGCATTCATCAGTTAGCTTCACAGTACCTCTAATCCACCCCCTAGCTATTAATAACTAATATAAATTATTAAATTAGATGAAAAAATATTATTTTAGTGAAAAACAAAATTGCAAAGTTTAAATAAAATGAATTTTTTATATTTCTAAATTTGAATTTAATTTCAGCCACTTATTCTATCATCTGCTCGGCTTTGATTCTTGGAGTTTACTTTGTTAATTCTTCATTGCAAACGTTAATTCTTCTGTGTCTCTACTTTTCGCTGCTAACAGTTTGCTCAACCGGATCATTTGCTTTCTTCGCAGCAATTTTTCCTACGAATCTCAGGTACAGAAAATATGCTCATATATTGATTAATTATTTATTACATTATTTATTATATACTGATTAATTATTTTAGGTCATCCGGAGTTACATTAACATCCTTTGCATCTCGCATAGGAGGCGTGTTTGGAAATACTATTTGTAGTTATCTCATAGATAACAATTGTTTTTATCTGATTGTGGTAGTAACTTTTCAACTTGTAGGTCAGTATTGTTTTAATTATTTTATATAATTTCTTGTCAGCATAATTCAATTCTTTGAAGATTTTGGGTACAAACACTTATTGAACTAAAATATGAATAATTGTGAAAATTTTCTTCAGTTATTGATTAATATATTTTGAAATTATTTAATAATCTTAACATTTTCTTACATTTCTATGACCGTTGTATATTTATGATTTCAGTGGTAGCGATATCAACATTGATTATTCGTGAATGAAGAAGTTATTGATTATGGTGCTGAACCACAAAGATATCGAATAGATATATTTTAAATAGAATGTTTGGCATGTTTAAATATAAAATGCTATTGACGTTTTAAAATGAGAGAAGTAAAACATCAATGAAGTTTCCAACATCAATGAAAAATATATTATCTTTTATAAATTGATAAAAAAATATCTCACGAATTTTTAAAATATTTTCCTGGTATTTCTACTGAAAATCAACTAACAAATTGTATAGCTATTTTATGATAATTTTCTAGGCATTATCAATTAATAATACTTTTCCTTCTGGAAAACTATTTAATAAATTTCCGAGAGTTTTTTCTTTCAATTTTTTCACTTATTACTATGATTGTTTTATTTATTTATACAACTAAATATTGTGATACGTCTTCTTTATCTTATTTATGTTACTTATTGCACAGAATCTACAATTTAAAATGAAAGGGAAAAAGCTCAGCTTTCTTTCAAATTAAAAAAAAAACAGAAAAAATGGTCCAAATTCGACAAAAACTTTTTTTTACTTTACTTTTTACCTCCATTTTTGAAGATCACATGTTATTTATAAACAAATTCTTATGACTAATGAAAAGGGCGTGCAAAATCCTATGAAAACTGTAGAAAAGAAAATATTTTTTATTATTATTAAAGAAGTTACATACAAATAGTTCATTTTTGGTTAAAAATTAATTTTTTAACTGAAAATTTAACTATTTCATTTTTTGGTGAAAATTTTCTTGGTAAAAAAATCAACTTTTCAGCTGGAAATTCAACTATTTGGTTTTCTTGAAAATTCTTTTTTTTGGTTGAAGATTTATTATTTTATATGCAAGTTCATCGCTTTGCTTGAAAATTTAACTATTCTGCTGAAAATTCTTTATTTCTTTGGTTTAAATTTAATTTTCTTCACTAAAAATGTAATTTGTCCTTTGTCAAATGAAAATCTTTTTTTGTCGAAAATTCAACTATTTAGAAAAATATCTTCTTTTTGGTGTGATAATTAAACAATTTGGCAGAAAATTAAACTATTTGATTCAAAATGAACTTTTCTATTGAAAATTCTTATTTTTTGTTCAAAATTCAACTATTTTAGTAAAAAAATAAGCTAATTTATTTGAAAATTAAACTATTTTATTGGAAATTCCTTTTTTTGTTAAAAAATATTTTTTTTTTATCAGAAAATGTAACTATTCCATTTTTGGTTAAAAATCCATCCTTCATAAGTTGAAAGTTCAACTATTTAGTGGAAAATCCATGTTTTTTCGAAAATTCGTCTATTTTGGTACAAAATTAATCTGAATGAAAATTTAGCTATTTTGTTGGAAATTCGTTTCGTTCACGTATTTTGTTGAAAACTCGTCTTTCGGTAGAAAATTAATCTTCTTTGTTGAAAATTTAAATATTGGGTAAAAAAATTCAGCTTTTTTGTTGAAGGTTTAATTATTTTGTTGAAAATTCGTTTTTTATGAAATATCCACTATAATATTTTTGATTGAGAATTTATGTTTTTGTTGAAAATACAACTTTCTTTTGGAAAATTTAATTTAGTTTTAAAGTCAACTCTGATTAAAAATTTAAAGATTTTGTCGAAAATTCGCTTTCTTTTATTATTGAAATATCAACTATTAAATTTTTACTTTAGAATTCATCTGTTTGTTGAAAACGCAAATTTTTTTGTTGAAAATTCAACTCTTTGAAAATTTAAATATTTTGTCGAACATTCTTCTAATTGAATAGAAAATTCGTCCTTAAGGATTCAAAATTCATCTTTTTTGTTGAAAATTCATCTTCTTTTTCGATCGAAAATTTGACTGTTTCATTGAAAACTTTCCTTTTGAATAGAAAATTCATATTTTATGGCAGGAAAGTCATTTCTTTTAGTTGAAATAAATAAATAAATTCAAATTTTTAACAATTTTAATTTAAAATTGTTTTATTCCGTTTATAAAAGATTCTATGTTAAAAATGTTACATGATTAAAATTCTCTTCTTTGAATATTATTGGTCAATTAAAATTAAAAATTGATAATTTAGGGGAAAATCCAGCTGACAAAGATCGACCGTAACTGCTTTAAAAATAATTAGATGTGAAAATATTGAGCAAACCTTGACTTAAAGGTAAAGACTGCTAAAGGAGAATTAATTCTGTACTTGAACGGAGAATTCGTCTTTTTGGTTTAAAAATTAATCTTCTTTATTGAAAATTCAATCGTCTTGAAAAAATCCGATTAATTTGTTAACAATGCAACTGTAGTTGAAGTTCAATCTTTTTTGTTTGAATTTTCGACTATTTGTTTTTGGAAATTCAACAATTTGATTAAAACTTCAACTATTTTGTTGAAAATTCAATTATTTTGTTAACAATTATAATATTTTGTTAGTCATCTTTTTCGGATGAAAATGTAACTGTTTCTTTGAAAATTCGTCATTTTGGAATAAAAAGTCACCTTTATGGTAGAAAAGTCATATTTCTTGGTTAAAATAAATCAATAAATTAGAGTTTCATAAAATTTTAATTTGAAATTGTTTTAATCCATTTATAAAAGATTCTATGTCAAAAATTTTACAAGATTAAAATTTTCTTCTTTGAATATTATTGGTCAATGAAAATGAAAAATTGCTAGTTTAGGGAAAAATCCGGCTGACCAATTTTGACTGTAACTACTTCAGAAAGCATTAGATGTGAAAATATTGATCAAACTTGAACTTAAAGGTAAAAACTGCTGAAGGTTGATTAATATTTGTCTATTTGGGCAGAAAATTCGTCCTTTTGAATTGAAAATTCACATTTTTTTGTTAAAAATTCAACTGTCATGTGAAAAATTCAATTAATTGGTTGAAAGTTCAACTGTGGTTGAAGTTCAATCTTTTTTGTTTGAAAATTCGACCATTTGTTTATTTTAACTTAAAATTGTTTGATTTCCTTTATAAATGATTTCATAATACACATTTTACAAGATTAAAATTCTCTTCTTTGTATATTATCGGTCAGCGAAAATGAAAAATTGTTCAGGGAAGAACCCGGCTGTCCAATATCAACTGTAACTACTTGAAAAAGCATTAGATGACAAAATATTGATCAAACTTTAATTAAAAGGTAAAGAATACTAAAGGACGATTAATTCTAGTCTCAGACAACTGTCAATAATGATAATAAAAAATGTGTTCCAATTGAATAAACAATTTATCTGTAGACGCTTTCCAGGTCAGAAATATCAATTCTGGCAGCCATCTCATTGATTTTAATAAAACTTAGTATAGTTGTCGCACTTTATATTTAATGTTTTTTGACCAAAGGATTTTCAAAAATGTTGAAAATTCTGGGAACTACACTATTTTGAAGTTTGAGGTCGACTTTTATTTAAACTGTAATATTCTTGACAATTTGTTTCGGATTATAATAAAATTTATAAGCATTTTGTATAACAGGATGCTGTTTTATATACAACATTGAAAAGAAAAAAAAGAAAAAATTTTCACACAAAAAAACTTAAAACAAAATTTTGATTTTTTACGGATTTCGCTTTTTTAATTTTTTTATAGCATAATATTCCTTGTTGTTTTATCTTTCCAGTCGAATGCTTGTGCGACGCTGCAGTCAGCCACGCGACTCATAGATTCTACTTTTCTTTAAATATCCATAACTTGCAAACCAGATGAGTTTCCACCAGTTTTTTTCAAATAAAACATAAAAAAACTAGAAATATTATTCGAGGAAAAATTGAACAAAATAAAAAGTAGCTATATCCGTCAAAAATCGAATAAAAATATTTTGTTATAACACATGCATGATTTCAGCCCTTTTCGACGCCTATGAAGTGGGGCCAAAGCTCTACTTTTTACTCCCTAGGGACTGAAAAGTGACGTCAGATGTGAATAATGAAAATTATACATCTATGAGCTCGCATTTTACAATTAATCAGCCCACTTACTGTGAAAACTGTGGGAAAATTTTGCTTGCAAATAATAGAATTTCGCGGTTATTTATGGAAAGTTACCATATATAACTGATCCAGTTACCGTGAATTACCGAAAATTTTCGTAAATTTCCGAAAATTTATGGAAATTTTTTAAAATTAATTTTGGGTAATTTATGGTAAGTTACCATATTTACCTGTAAAATTTCCATGAAGGACCGAACATTTTCATAAATTTCAGGAAATTTATAGAAATTTTTAAAAATGAGTTTTGGGTAATTTATAGTAAGTTACCATATTTTCCTGTAAAATCACCATAAATGACCGAAAATTTCCATAAATGTCCGCAAATTCATAGACGCTTAAGCTTCTCTTCTCCCCCTAGGTGCATAATAATATACTACTGTTATACACTTCCTGATAATAAAAATGCATTCATATGAATTGTAGATTACGTCAATGTCATCTATTAATGAATGTGCGCATTATATTTAATTAATGTTCTAACTTAGGAAAATGATCCAATTAACCGTACATATCATGTTTCCAGCAATTGACCCTGATTAATAATCACACGTGAAAGATCGATCTTCATTTACCAATGTCGAGCAAAATGTCGATTTCCGTAATCGGAACTTTTATTCAATTTCGCAATATGCATCTATATGAAAATTATGAATGCATTAGTGTTCATTGTTGAGGTGTATTTGAGATATGCACTTTGTACGTGCGCTGTAACAACTATGGTTCCATTTTAATTGAGCATCATTTTTTTAGCGTCCTGTTATAATATCAAATCATCTAGTTTTAAAGCCAACGTTCGTACTATTTTACTTAGATAAATTCAGATTGAAAAGTGGTACGTACTAGCGAACTAAAATAATGGACAGGAAGTATTGTTTCAATTGCTTGCAACTTCATGCTTAAAAGAAACAAAACATTTGAAACAGAACGAATTTGATTCTCACTTCGGTCCTGTTTTGATCCAAAAAAGTTGTACTAAAACGTCGTTTAGTAGCATCAAAATAAAGTGGTATTAGAATAGAGACACCCGAGACGATATTTTTGGAGGACTGTTTCAATACCGAAAACTAGCCTTGAAATTTTACTTTTTTTACAGTGGGCAGCATGTGAATATATAGTTATGTGTTAAAACGTGAAATTAATATCGCTCGATATTTTGTTATGAGAGTATGTTCAGACAAACTTAAATAGTTTTTGCGAACCTCTTGAAGTTGAGGATAATCAATTAATCATCCTGATCATCTTAACTTTCTAAATTCGACAAGAGAATAACAAATTTCCAAAGTAGACCAGATGTCTGAGAGAACCTTAACAAGAACATGGTCATTACGGGAGGTAATTAGTTTGCTAGAGCCAGTGTTATGTTACCCTGAAAGGGAATATCGCGAGAGCTTCTTGTCTCCTCATTTACCTCCTCTCCAACGCCTTTTCCCTCTCCTTTCTCACTCTCACCTGTAGAAAGAATCGATAGCCAGTCAGGTGTGGAACTTGCGTATATCTACACTGTAAAAAATTTCTGTTGGAAACTTCCAATAAATGTATTGGAAGCTTATTTCCGAAACGTAAGGTAACGCT
>JAABKJ010008108.1:0-11534 GCA_011634705.1 Andricus grossulariae | reverse complement strand
ATATGTATGACATTGAATTACAAATGGAATACTCTAGAACATAGGTGGATTACATTGGATTACAGGTGGATAAACCTGGATTATAGCTGGATTACCCTGGATTACAAATTGATTATCCTCTCTTATATGTGGATCGCACTGGATTACAAGTGGATCAGCGTGGATTATGTGTGGATTGCCCTAGATTATAGCTGGATTACCCTGGATTACAAATTGATTACCCTATATTAAAAATTGATTGTCCTCGGCTATGTGTGGATCACACTGGATTTCAAGTGGATTAGGGCGGATTATTGTTCCCTGAATTATAGGTGGATTATACTGGATTATAGGTGGATTACACTGGATTGCAAATATTGTACCGTTAGTGATATGTATGACATTGAATTACAAATGGAATACTCTGGAATATAGGTGGATTACAGTGGATTACATGTGGATTACCCTGGATTACAAATCGATTATCCTCTGTCATGTGTGGATCACACTAGATTACAAGTGGATCGGCGTGGATTATGTGTGGATTGATCTGGATTATAGCTGGATTACCCTGGATTACAAATCGACTAACCTAGATTACATATCGATTACCCTAGATTAAAAATTGATTACCCTAGATTAAAAATTGATTGTCCTCGGCTATGTGTGGATCACACTGGACTTCAAGTGGATTAGGGCGGATTATTGTTCGATTGTTCTGGGTTATAGGTGGATTGCACTGAATCGCAAATGGTTTACCGTTGGTTATACGTGTATGACACGGAATTACAAATGAAATACCCTGGAATATAGGTGGATTATAGTGGATTACAAATTGATTACTTTGGATTATAAGTGGATTACGTTGGATTACTCTGGATTACAAATTGATTATCCTCTGTTATATGTGGATCACACTGGATTACAAGTGGATTATGCGTCGACTGTCCTGGATTATATTTGGATTACCCTGGATTACAAATCGATTATCCATGGATTAATAATTGATTATCCTCGGTTATGTCTGTATTACACTGGATTACAAGTGGATTAGCGTGGATTACAAGTGGATTAGCGTGGATTATATGTGGATTGATGTGGATTATATGTGGATTACAATGGATTGCAAGTGGGTTTATCGGATTACAATGAATTCCAGCGTAACTTGTTGCTGCAATCTTTTGAGATCATGATGCAAAAGCCATAATAATCACTGAGCCTCCCGACTCGGTTGGGAGAAGCGGGATAATTCAAGGTCAAATGTGGTAAGTCGAGATGAGTTTACACCGGACGTTGATTCTTTTTACCCCACCGCTGCTCTCACTTTCGGCTGTACTCTTGCAGTGGTCAGCAACTCACTATTGCGTAATATAATGGGAGTACAGTCTATCTTTAAGATAAATGATACGAACAAATCCATTGTTAATTGTTTTACAAGTTTATCCCTGAGAAAATAATTATACACGCTGAACAAAAAATTCTCCTTAACTTATAGGACTTTCAGTTACCATAGGGACAGCATAGCTATTCTGTTAAGATTACCGAATTTTCTCCAGATTTTTGAGAATTTTCAGTTAGTTTATCAATTTATGGATATTTTCTGTAATATTTGCAACAAAACGGCAAAACTGGGAAATAATAGTGAATTTATTTTTTTATTATGAATCAATTAAGTTAATTTTGATGTATAAATAACAATTCAACAATTATTTATTCAGAAATTTATGTATAAAAAAACGATTGATTTTCATGATTCTAATTTTCAAGGAAAGGGAAGAAATTTTTGTATTTCTTTTTTTCCCGATTTGGAGAAGGAACTTTTTTATTTTTTACATTTTCATTGAGTTGAAAGAAAAAAACTATTATTTTATATTTGATTTTGTTATTTTTATTTTATTATTTTGGAAAGGAGGAAACTTTGGGTTTTAATTTTTTTCTGAATCGGAAGAGGTCATGTATTATTTTTAATATTATTTATTAAGTTTAAGAGACATTTTTTTATTTTAAATCTTATTCTGAATTGGAAGAGGGAATCTTTTTTCAACATTTTAATTGAGCTGGAAGGAAGGAAAGTTTGGTTTTACATTTTTTCTGATTTGGAAGCAAGAAATTCTATATTTTTAACATTTTTATAGAGTTGGAAGGGAAGAAATTTTATATATTTATTCATTTTTTAATTGGAACAGGCTATTTTTTATATCATTTACTGAGATTAAGAAAATAATTTTTTCTTTTAAATTTTTTTCTGAACTGGAAGATGGAATTCTTTTATTTTGAAAATTTTTATTGAGTAGGAAGAAAGAAAATTTAGGTTTTTAATTTTTTCCAAATTAGAAGAGGCCACGTTTTTCTTTTTAATATTATTTATTGAGTTTGAGAGAAGAATTTTTAATTTTTCGTTCTGGATTGGAAAAGGGAATTTATTTTTTATTTTTAATACTTTAATTGAGTTGGTAGGAAGGAAATGTTGGCTTTAAAATTTTCTGTATTGGAAGAGAGGAAATTTTTTGGTTTTAACTTTTTTCTGAATTGGGGCAGGGTTTTTTTTTTATTTTCATGATTTTTGGGGTTGGAAAGGACCAAATTTTGGTTATTTATTCTTCTTATGGATTCGAAGAGGCCATTTTTTCTTTTTATTTCATATTTTTATTGAGTTAAAAAGGGGAACTTTTTATTTCCCATCTTTTCTTTTAAATTGGAAGGAGGTACTTTTCCATTTTATAAATTTGTATTGAGTTGGAAGGAATGAAATTTTAGGTATTATTATTTTTTAATTATAAAAGGCTATTATTTTCTTTCTAACATTATTGATTGAATTTAAGGGAAAAATTTTTTATTTTAAATTTGATTCTGAATTGGAAGACGGACATTTTTTATTTTCAACTTCTTTATTGAGTTGGAAGGGAGGAAATATTATGTTTCTCAGAATTGGAAACGAGGAAATTTTGGATTTCAATTTTTTCTGATTTGGTGGAGCGAATTTGTTTATTTTCAATATTTTTATTGAGTTGGAAGCGAGGAAATTTTTGTCTTCAATATTTTCTAAATTAGGAGAGCCTATATTTTTCTTTTTAATTTTTTCTAAATTTTAAAAGGAAAATTTGTTTATTTTTGAGATTTCTAATTAGAGTTGGAAGGTGGGAATTTTCGAATATTTATTTTTTTTCTGAATATTTAGTTTTCAAATTTTTATACATTTGGAAAGGGCGAAATTTCAGTAACTTATTTTTTTATGAACTGGAAAAGGCCATTTTTTTCTTTTTAGCATTTTTATTGAGTTGGAGAGAAATTTTTATTTTCAATCTTTTCCTGGATTGGAAGAAGGTCATTTTTGATCAGTTTTAACATTTTTATTGAATTGGAAGGAAGGAAATTTTGGTTTTCAATTTTTTCAGAATTGGAAGAGGCAATTTTTGATTATAATAGCCGAAAGTGTATCATAGTAAAAAGTCATCGGAAAGATATCCTTAGTTGGTTGCATAAAAAAAAATTGAGCCTATTTATTTAAAAGTTGCCAAACTAGGAATTTGTTTATAAAAATTGTTTAAATAATGAATAATTGTTTTGAATTTGCAAAGTATCATAGCAAAGAGTCATCGGAAAGATATCCCTATTTGATTCCGTAAACAAAAATTGAGCCTATTCATTGAAAAGTCTCCAAACTGTGAATTTGTTTATAAAAATTGTTGAAACAATGACCAAAAAGCATCTATTCTTGATTAATGGCAATGAACATACATTTCACTCACATTTTATAGAAAATCTATTCATTTAAATGAGCTAAACAACGTCAATCCCAAAAAATGACTTTTCTTCATTAATTTGTTTATAAGACGATAACAATTCAAATAATTGTTATAAGCAAATGCATTGTATTTTTTATAACAATTGCTTCAATAATTAATAATTTTTGTAGATTTGCAAAATATCATAGCAAAGAGTCATCGGAAAGATATCCTTAGTCCCTAATCGCCTAAATAAAAAACTTCTTAGAAATTGTTTGAAAGCAACCCCGCGCCTGAATGATCAATGAAAGACTTTGAATTTTATTATCGTACATTACTGAAAGAATAATGAGGAATAATAAAAAATTTTAAATCTATATACTCAAACTCTATATTAGGTAGTGAGCTGTGACACAGATACAAAGTTTATGATCTCGTCGTTAGCATAATCGTGTCACAATATCGCGTTAGTCAGTAAGCACCCAATACACACATATAAAAACAGAAACAGTGTATTTTTCATGTATAAAATCGTATAATTTGCACGCGTGTATGAGTACTTTTAAAGTCAAGTGACGCCTACTCTCACGGTTGCAAAAGCATATGCGTATCTTCATTTATACTGATTTTATCAAAGACCATTTGATGCCCAAGATATATTTTTTTAAATTTGATATATATACCTACAACAAAAATAAAATGTAAAAACTGGAGGAAAGTTCTTTTTAAATAAGTTCGGATATTTTATTTCAATGTTTAAAAAGTATAGTTTTCAAATTTTTTTCGGGAAGATTGACAGTCTGACCATTACTCTGATTGACAGACTGACCATTATTCCGACCATTATTCTGATTAACAGACTGACCATTATTCTGACCATTATTCTGACCATTATTCTGATTGGCAGACTGACCATTATTCTGACCATTATTCTGATTTTCTCAGCTTTCTAAAGGACATGAAGACCATTGACTATTTTTTAAAGAAATGTTTTTGCAGACCAAACAAAGTAATTTGAAACTTTTTTTACTGTGGTCTCTAAAATACTAAATTGAAGATATGAAAGTGTTCTGATTTTTATAAACAGTTATTCAGCTGATTTTAAAATATGCATTCTTTCCCATAACAGTTTCTTCGGAAGTATTGTTATCAAAGATAGTATCGCCATTTGCACGAACGACTCAACTAAATAGTTCACAGGACGTATACCGTTAGAGCCAGACACCATTTTTTACTTCCGTTGATACATTTTTTTTAAGAGACGGAAGCAAATTATTAACTAGGGGAATTATGAGGAAAAAAATTATTTTAAATAAAATTAATGTAGATGCCATATTGAAAGGATTTTCTACCAAAAGAATGTTTTTCTACCAAAAACTCGAATTTTCAAAAAGAAAGATTTCTCAGTAAAGGAAGAAAAATTTCAAACGAATAGTTAAATTGTCAAACCAAAAAGATGAATTTTTAACAAGATATTTGAATTTTCAACAAAAAAAGTCAATTTTCAACCAAGAAAGATGAATTTAGCAAAATAGTTAAATTTCCAACCAAATAATTAAATTTTCAACAAAATAATGGAATTTTTATTCAAATAGTTCAATTTGTAACTAAATTCAAATTAAATTTTAACCCAAAACTGTTGCACTTTTAAACAAATAATTGAATTTTTAAGCGAATTTTCAACAAAACAGTTGAATTGAAAAAAATGTGTATGTTGAACAAAATAATTGAAGTATTAACAAAATAGTTGAATTTTCAACCATCTAGATGAGTTTTTAATTTACAAAGAGAAATTTTCAACAAAAATGATTAATTTTCTACCAAAAGACGAATAAAAAAAATGAATTTTCAACTTATTAGTTAGATTTTCAACTAAAAACATAATTTTTCAACCCAAAATGGAATAGTTCAATTTTACGGTAAAAAATAAATATTAACCGAAAAAATTAAATTTTAACCAATTGAATTCAAATAAAAAAAGAGGAAATTTGAACCAAAAATCGTTAAATCTTCAAACAACTCAATCTAACTTTGTTGGATTTTAAAGCCAAAAGGACAAATTTTCCACAAATCCGAAAATATGTATTTTCAACAAAAAATATAAATTTTGAACAAAAAATATAACTTAAAACTAAACAGTTGAATTTTCTATCAGATTGTTGAATTTTCTACCAAATTTTCATAATTTCAATGCAGACTTTTTTGTTTGAAAATTTTGAATTTTTAATTTAAAAATATAAATTTTTAACAAAACTATTCATTTTTGTTTAAAAATATGAATTTTTAACCAAGGAGATCAATTTTCTACCAAAAAAGACGAAGTTTCAACAAAATACATGAATTTTCAAACAAATAGTTGATATTTTAACTAGAAAAAGATAAATTTGCACCAAAGAGATGAGTTTGAATTTGAATGATAAATCTTTAATTAAAAAAAAGTTAAATTTACCCAAAGAATTTCAAGTTGGTACAAAAAAAAATATTTTTTTTTAAATACACGAATTTTCAACCAAAAAAACGAATTTTCTAAAAAAAACAGTTAAACTTTTCACATAAAATTTAAATTTTCAACCCGAAAATATGAATTTAAAACAAAAAAGTTAATTTTTAAATAAATATTTGAACGTTTATATAAAATGACGAATCATCTAAAAAACAATTTTTTTACCAAAAATTCTCAACGAAACATCTAATAGTTGATAATTAAAGCAAAAATGATTTTAATTGAAAATAAAAAAATTGTTGAATTCTACCATTAAGAAGGAATTTTTTAACAAAATAGTCAAATCCTCAACCAACACAAATTCATTTTTAATCAAAGAGTTAAAAAATTAACTATCGGCCAAAAAAAAGTAAACTTTGAACAAAATAATTAAATTTTCAAAAACAAAAAAATTAATTTTTAACGAAGTAGTTCAACTTTCAACCAAGCAGTTGGAATTTCAACCAAAAAAAGTAATTTTAAGCAAAAAATAAAAATAGTGTCTTTTTGAAACAAAAAAGATTTTAATTTAAATAAAAAATAGTTGAATTCAACCAAAATGTGAAAAGTTTAAAAAAAATAGTTCTACCAAAATAGTTGAATTTTCAACTCAAAACGACGAATTAAAAGAAAAAACAGTTGAATTTTGAAATTTCAAAAAAAGGGGCAAAAGAGGAATTTTTTAAATCGAGTGAAAAAAGGGAAAAGAGTGTCAAATCTGTAATAAGAAAAATAAATAATTTAATGTTTTTCACTAAGAAAAATAATGTTCTTAATATTCATCAATTATCAATTTAAAAGATATTCAAACTTAAATTTTACCAGATAAACTATTCAAATAATAAAAATTAATCGAATGTCAAATGAATCACCAGTTTCCAAATTAGTCTACGGCTTAGAATCTACTTCCTACAGCCAATTTTTGACACTTATTAGCATGCTCGACATCAATAAAATCCACAATTTATTATAATCCCAACCTAAGAATTGCTAATTCAAAATTTTTATTTTCATCCTACATTTATGGATGGTTTCCGTTAAAAAAAAGTATTAAGAAGCTTTTTCAAAGAACTGTTTAAAAGCCTATGAAATTCCGCATCGAATAATCCCTAGTTGAGGTATTTTTGATATTTCTAAGAGAATATTCCAGGTGAAAAGTTTTTTGAAAAATGCAAACATTTCTTGAAGTTTGCACCTCGACTTCAACCCACTGAAGTGGGAAGCACACACTTTTGCGCAGCGCATAATGCATGACGCAGAAAGTTCTCGCCTAATCACAGGCCTCCATTTCATTCGCTTTGATTCTCGCACAGCATGGCGCTTGTAGCAGACGATTTTCTGTTTCATAATCAAAGGCAGAAGAAGTAATTTCACATAAAATCGCTTACTTTGATAAATATTCGAATAATTGTCAACGAAAAACTATTCGGATCCGTGTGCGTTGAAGCGCGTTCTCTTCTGCGTTATGCTTTGCGCTTATTCGCTACGCGAAAGTGCGTGCTTCCCGCACCAAGCTTGACGCAGATACGCTCGGACACTTTTAGTCATATCTCGAGAACGCATGAAGATTTTTCAATTTTTATTGGACTAAATTAAAGATAAGACTCCAAAGATTGTGAAGCATAAATTTAAAATTTTGTTCTACAACTTTCCTAGGACATGTCATGAGTTGAAGTCGAGGTGCACAATTCTGTATTTTGTTTTTGAACTTCTCTCATGGTGTAGAATTGCATAATATCAATTTTGAAAATTTGAAATCCTTGATAAAGTAAACAATAATTACATAGAACGGATTCAATGAACTAGCGAATTTAAAAGTAAAAAGATCACTCGGCGATGAAGTTAAGTCGGTTTCATCGAGATTTCTTTTTCATTCATGTCGCCCACGATATGATCTTTTAAGGAAGCTTGCAATACCTGATTTGACGTTCTTAGGGTGACGAGAAAGTGTGTGTCTAAAGTCTAAATACATCCTGGACTGGTTCTTTCCTTTTTCAAAAGAAGAAGTTGTTCTTCGATTGCGTTACAAAATCAAAGCAAAAAATTACATGGGTGACAGTGATCTTTTGAAAAAGGATAATCATATATCAGGTCAATTAGATCATACAGTCTTGTGTGGAATCCAGAAAAAAAACAGTTGATAATTAATAAATTTAATTTTTAACAAAAAAGTTCAATTTTAACTAAGAAAGACGACTTTTTCATCCAGAAAATTAATTTTCTACTGAAAGATCAATTTTTAACTAAAATATATAAGTTTTTAACCTGAAATAGAATTAACTCAATTTTTGTTTAAAAAAATTACTTCAAAAAAAGTTAATTTTCTACAAAAAAGTTGAATGTTCAACAAAATAGTTCATTTTCATCAAAAATATCAATTTTCTATAAAAAATATGAAGTTCCAACAAAGTAAATGAATTTTTAAGTGAAAAAGTTACATTTTTCACCATAAAGATGAATTTTCTACTCAAACTATGATGGTTACATTTTCAACGAAAAAGATAAATTTACAATCCCAAAATATGAATTTTCAATATGCAAATTAATACTTGACCAAATAGTTGAATTTTCTACCAAAGTAGTTGAAATTTCAAGTAAAAACATGAATTTTCTTTCAGAATAGTTGTATTTTTAACCCAAAAAAAAAACAACGAATTTTCAATAAAAATCTTAAATTTTCAACTAAATAATTGATTTTTCAACAAAAAGAGAATTTTTTAGAAATAAAAGAAAAAAATTGCCAGCCAACAAAATGTAATTTCCTTAAAAACAGATTAATTTTTAACCAAGTATTTGAATTTTCGGAAAAATAGTTGAATTTTCAACCCAAAAAAATGAATTATCAAAAAAAAATCTTGAATTATCAAAAAAAAAAGAAGATTTGTCAGTGAAGAAAGAAAATTTCAAAGAAAATATCAAATTTTTAGACCAAAAAGACGAATTTCTAACAAAAGAATTGAACTTTCAACAAAAAAAGGTTATTTTCCATCGAATAATTTAATGTTTTACCAAATTGTCAATTTCAAAATTAAAAAATATGAATTTTCTACAAATAGATTAATTTTTGAACAAATAATTTCATTTTTAATTAAATATGATGAATTTTCAATCAAGAAGATTAATTTTCTATCAAAAAACACGAATTTTCTAAAATATCGAAAAATTTTCAACAAAATAGTTCAATTTTCAATGCAAAAAAAAAATTCAAATAAAAAACGAATCTTCCACTAAAAAAATGAATTTTTAACAAAAAAACCTGATTTTCCATACTAAAAAGACGAATTTTCTACATAACAGTTGAATTTTCAACGTAAAAATTAATAATTACCCAAAAAGTTTAATTTTCGAACAAAACAGTTCACATTTTGACTAAACAATATAAATTTTCTTCCAAAATGTTGAATTATCCACCCAAAAATACGATTTTTTGAGAAAAATCTTGAATTTTCAACAAAAACAGATTTATTAGTGAGGAAAGAAAATTTCGAACGAAATATTGAATTTTGTGCTAAAAAAATAAATTTTCTACCAAAATAGTTGACATTTGAACTAAAAAATATAAATTTTCTTCCAAAATGTTCAATTTTCAACCCAAAAAAACGAATTTTTAAGAAAAATCTTGAATTTTCAAGCTAAAAACGTAAATTTTCTACAAAACAGTTGAATTTTTAACCCGAAAATATGAACTTTCGATAAAAGATTTGAATCAAGAACAGTAAATTTAAATTTTTAACAAAAAACATGATTTTTCAAATTAAAAAACAAATTTTCTACAAAACCGTTAAATTTTCAATCCCAAAATATAAATTTTTAATGTAAAAATTAATATTCAACTAGCAAAAATAACAAATTTTCTAAAAAATGGAAAAATTTTCAACAAAATAGTTCAATTTTCAATGAAAAAAAAATCTTCAAATAAGAAACGATTCTTCCACCAAAAAAATGAGTTTTTAACAAAAAAAACACGATTTTTCATACTAAAAAGGCAAATTGTTTACAAAACAGTTGACTTTTCAACGCAAAGTTAATATTCAGCAAAAATTTGAATTTTCTCCCAAATAAGTTGACATTTTAACGAAAAATGTGAATTTCCTTCAAAAATAGTTGAATTTTCAAAAAAAAATAAAAATTCAAGAACAATCTTGAATTTTCAACCAAAAAAGATTTATTAGTGAAGAAAGAAAGTTTCAAACAAAATATTGAATTTTCAAGCCATAAATATGAATTTTCTATAAAAGAGTTTAATCATCAACAGTAAAATATGAATTTTTCAACAAAAAACATGATTTTTCAAAATTAAACGACGAACTTTCTACAAAACAGTTAAATTTTCAATCTCAAAATATGTATTTTCAAGGTAAAAATCATTATCTAACAAAATAGGTGAATTTTCTACCAAAATAGTTGACATTTTAACTAAAAATATAAATTTTCTTCCAAAGTAGTTGAATTTTCAACCCAAAAAAACGAATTTTCAAGAAAAATCTGGAATTTAAAAAAAAAAGATTTATCAGTGAAGAAAAAAATGTTCAAACAAAATATTGAATTTCTAGACCAAGAAGATTAATTTTCTACCAAAAAACACGAATTTTCTAAAATATGGAAAATTTTTTAACAAAATAGTTCAATTTTCAATGAAACGTATAAATATTCAAATCAAAAACGAATCTTCCCCCAAAAAAGGAATTTCCAACAAAAAAAACATGTTTTTTCAAACTAAAAAGACGAATTTTCTACAAAATAGTTGAATTTTCAACGGAAAAATTAATATTCAACCAAAAGTTAATTTTCTACCAAATAAGTTGACATATTAACGAAAAAATGTGCATTTTCTTCCAAAATAGTTGAATTTTCAACCAAATAGAAAAAAAAATTTCAAGAAAAATTTTGAATTTTCAACCAAAAAAGAATTATTAGTGAAGAAAGGAAATTTCAAGAAAATATTGAATTTTAAAGCTCACAAAAAGGATTTTCTACAAAAAAGTTGAATTTTCAACGTAAAAATTAATATTCAACCAAATAGTTGAATTATCTACCAAAATAGTTAAAATTTTAACTAAAAAATATGAATTTTCTTCCAAAATGGTTGCATTTTCAACCCCCCAAAAAAATGAATTTTCAAGAATAATCTTAAATTTTCAACCAAAAAAGATTTATTAGTGAAGAAAGAAAATTTCAAACCAAATATGGAATTTCCAAGCCCGAAAGATTAATTTTCTATAGAAAAGTTGAATTTTTAACACGAAAATATGAACTTACGATAAAAGATTTGAATGAAGAACAGTAAAATATTAATTTTTCACAAAAATCATGTTTTTTCAAACTAAAAATACAAATTTTCTATAAAA
>JAABKJ010008107.1:0-11534 GCA_011634705.1 Andricus grossulariae | reverse complement strand
AGTTTAGCTGCATGAGGGGACTCGCGTGGTATATTTGAGTCATTAGTCGATAACACAGGACACAGGACCCATAAGGTCAGGGTCAAGGTCAATTCAAGGTCAAACCTACAAAATTCATCGCTAACCAAATAAGTTAGGGTACCTATAGATTTTCGGGGTCGCTGAATTCGAATCCGCTGTCAAGGTCAGTTCAAGGTCAAACTTACAAAATTCATCGCTAACTGATTGAGTCAGGGCACCCATCGGTTTTCGGGGTCGCTGAATTCGAATCCGTTGTTAGTTTGGTCTCATCAGGTCAGGGTCAAGGTCAAGTCAAGGTCAAACCTACAAAATTCATCGCTAACCAAATAAGTCAGCGTACCTATAGGTTTTTGGGGTAGCTGAATTCGAATCCGTTGTCAAGGTCAGTTCAAGGTCAAACTTACAAAATTCATCGCTAACTAATAAGGCAGGGTACCTATAGGTTTTCGGGGTCGCTGAATTCGATTCCTTTGTCCGTTTGGTCTCATCAGGTCAGGGTCAAGGTCAATTCAAGGTGAAACCTACAAAATTCATCGCTAACCAAATAAGTCAGCGTACCTATAGGTTTTCGGGGTCACTGAATTCGAATCCTTTGTCTGTTTGGTCCTATCATGTCAGGGTCAAGTTCAGTTCAAGGTCAGACTTAGAAAATTCATCCCTAACCAATTAAGTCAGGGTACCTATAGGTTTCCGGGGTCGCTGAATTCAAATTCGTTGTCCGTTTGGGCTTATCAGGTCAGGGTCAAGGTCAATTCAAGGTCACACCAAACGGACAACGGATTTGAATTCAGCGGCCTCGAAAACCTATAGGTACCCTGCCTTAATTGGTTAGCGATGCATTTTGTAAGTTTGACCTTATACTGACCTTGACAACGGATTCGACTTCAGCGATCCCGAAAACCTATAGGAACCCTGACCTAATTGGTTAGCGATGAATTTTGTAAGTTCGGCCTTGAAATGACCATGAGTCTGGTCCGTGTTGCAAGGGTTTAGATTTTGTGGTCCTGTGTAATTATAACTTCAGTGATAATGGTCTACTTAGGTGCCTGTTCATTGAATTTAAAGGGTATTAAATATTATAGATAAACTACTAAGAAATTAAATTAATTTTCTCACCTTTCTCTTCGATCTGACCATCCTCTGGTCTCTCGTATTTTCTGCCTCCCCGGGTGGTCGTTTGCCCCATACCATGATGGCAATTCTGGTGTATGTGAACATCAGCACCAAAAGTGGTACCAGATATTGCAGGACCAACAAGGCGATGGAGTAATAATACCTGCAATAATACCTGGATCATCAGAGATAAGGATGCCATATTCTGTTAAATTTCTGATTTCAATGTTATATCGATCCAGGGTCTGTACGACTGTACTATAGGATTAATTATAAACTATAGGGTATCTGTGGGTTTGTATAACAAGGGTAAGAAGCAAAGCGTTCTAAAAAAAAAAAAAAACATTCAGCCAAGCTCCCTGCTTCGGGAATCGAACCCGCGCCAGTGTGGTGTAGTCCGCATTTAAAAGTGTTCAGTCTGAAATCCAAAAGTGTCGTAGAAAATTAACTTTATTTTCTAAGAAAAGTTTTCAGTTTTCTGACCTAATATTTAAGAAAGATTAACAATGAAATTGAATGTTTATTCAAAATGTTATTTTTTATTCTATTTATTATCAAAACTTTTATTTATTTATCGCAACCCAACTCTCCACTTTTACCCTATTCTCTTTACAGGAAAGTCCGACTACTTTTTGTTGAGCTGATTATTTTTGGTTGAATAGTGTACTATTATATTTTTGATTGATAATTCATCTTTTTTGGTTAACACTTTTATTATTTTGTTCATTTATTTAATATTGTATTATTTCATTTTCAAATTAAATTAATTTTATGGAAATACAACAATTTTATTATCAAGCCAATCTTTTTGTTTAAAAATTCAAATAGTTTGTTTGAAATTCATCTGTTTGCAATTCGATCTCTTTTGGTTAAAAATGTAACTGCTTGGTTGCAAATTTAATTATTTTCATGAAAATTCAAAAATTTTATATCAAGTTTATCGTTTTTGGTTGAAAATTGATGAGTTTTGTTAAAAATAATTTTTGTCATGGTTAGGAGATGAAATTTGTTTGAATCCACACAAAAATAAATCCATTGAAAAAAAAAGATATTTAGAGGTGCCGCAAGCCCCATGAAGTTTATGACGTATTTCCCATAAAAAAGACGTTTTTTTAAATTTTATTCAGAATTCTCAATATTAGCTGCATCGTGTTGAAACTCAACATTTATCTTCACAATTAGCCATAGAATGCGAATAAAAAATTACTTTTCAAATATCACTCCCATAAGACTGTTTTATGGGGTCCCAAAAAAACCCCATAAGTGGAAAAATGGATTTTTGCGAGTTTTTGACGCTAATTATGATTTGTTTTACGGTTTTTTCATGCAAGTTATTTTTAATACATGAAATACTATTCTATACTGACAATAAAATGATTACATGAATTGTTTAAACAATTTATTATTGTTTTTAGTAATTTTTTCTAAGAATAGAGATATAAAATCGCAGTTTTTTCAAAAGTTTTCCACTTTTTGTCCAATTTTCAATTAGAGAGAGGTAATAATTCATTAATTTCAACAAAAATAATTGTTTAAACAATTTATTGTCGTTTTTAATAATATTACCTTTGAATAATGATAGAAATTGCGGTTTCTTCTGAAATTTCCAACTTTTTTTCATTTTTCACTTAGAGTGACATAATAATTATATAAGTTGAGTGAAAATAATGGTTTCCACAATTTGTTATTATTGTTAATATCTATTTTTTTGCCTAATGGTAGAAAGTTGCGTTTTTTTCTGACATTTTTAACTATTTGTCTATTTTTAACTTGGAGTGACCTAATAATTATTTAAGTCAACGAGCAATGATTGTTTAAACAAATTATTATTGTTTATAACTATTCTCTTAGATAAGTGCTAGAAAGTTGTGATTTCTTCTGAAATGTTTAACATTGTTTTGCCTTTTCAGTTATGAACAAATTATAAATAAACATTAGCAATTTAAAACAAGAATACTCCTAAAAACCTACTCCTAATTATTCCATTTTTTGTTTTTGCCTCTTGTGTAAGATACCTTCTTTGTTAAATTTAATTTTTTTAAACATTTGAAAAAGAGCACAAAAAAATTCACTTAAAAATATAAAGTACTATTTAAAAAATAATTCTTGTTGAGGTTCACTTATTATTTCTTCATAACTAAAAAGTCAAAGCAAAGATTTAAAAAAAAAAGCAAATTTTCAGCATTAATCTTAGAGAATATACTTATAAACAATAATCAACGTTTTAAATAAGAATGTTTGTTAACGGGCATTAATTATTACTTCACTAAGTGAAAAGTGTACAAAAAGTTTAAGAGTTCAGAAAGAAGATAGTTATAAAAAATAATGAATTGTTTAAACAACTATGTTTGTTAACTTGCATTATTTATTACTTTGCTAAATAAAAAGTAAGTAAAAAGTTAAACATTTCAGAAGAAACTGCAACTATATTGCATTAATAAAGAAGAAGATAGTTATAAACAATAATAATTTGATCAAATTATTACTTCTGCTAAATTGAATTAATAACTAACTCACCCTATGTGAAAACTAGACAAATAGTTGTAAATTTCAGAAAAAAATGCAACTTTCTAGCATTGTTCAAATTGAATATTAATAATAATAATAATAAATTGTTTGAACAAATAATTTTGTTACCTATAATTAATTATATGACTCACTCGAAGTGAAAAGTGAACAAAAAGTTGAAAATTTCAGAAAAACACTGCAGTTTTCTAGCATTGTTTTGATATAATATTATTAAAAATAATAATTAATTGTTTTAACCACTATATTTGTTAACATTAACATTAGATAATGAAAGGACTTTTTCTTTTTTCCGAGTCCAAGAATAAATTAAACAAACGACAATTTACAATATTTTTTTAAATCAGTAATGACCATTTGCATTGGGAATACTTTGTTTATAAAATCAAAAATATTTTTTCACCTCAAAATATTATAAATTGTTTCTATATATTTATTATACTTATTCAAGACCTGTTTTTTTGAACTTGAAAATCTTGATAACAGTGACAGACTTAAAAAGTTAAATAAACGAAAAATAATTTGTTTGGTAATACAGAATGACTTGCTTGAATTCAGATTAAAATTTCATAACTTTTGACGTTTGCACAGTTTTATTATATAGATATGCAAACATTGCAAGCCTTCTCTACGGTTTATAAGTATGTCTTAGCAAGTCATGTTCGTCGTAAACTCAAAACAAAAATTCTCTTTTAGATAATAATTTTTTTTTTTAAATTACGACGTACACCTAAATGAATTTGCTGAATCAAGTTTTTCTTTATAAAGTACGCACTTCAAATTTTAAAAGTAAATTAAAAAAATGTTTCAGACATTAAACAACTTGGTGGGATTGTATTATCACATCAATCTAATATGTGTTTTCAAAATTCATGAAAAACTTTTTATGGGTACTTTATAAAAAAAGTTTCTTGATGCCTTTAATTATGAATATTTTTTGTAAATTCCTTAGCCAAATTCAAACAATGTTTCAATCTAAAAGAAACAATTTTTTTACTAAAAAAAGAGAAAATATTGCAATATTTAGCAATATTGGACTCATCATTTCAAATGAGCAACTAAATCATATATTCAAAACTAACTAATTTGAAACTGAATAAGAATTGTAATTCTTATGAGCGAATAAAATTAACAATTGACCGAGAAATTATCGGTAATTCAAAAACACCCGTCGGGTATTGACTCTGTATTTTTGTAGAATTAATATTAGTCTTGGGTTTTAAGATAAAAGATTATATAAATTGTGTCATCAGTTTAAACGAATTTAGTAAGTAAATTTTTTGTTATCAAAACCGATTCTGATGAAATGTAAATATCTGATAAGGACAAGGTAGACGCCTGGAACGTATGAGATAACGAATGAAGAATTAATTAAGCCCTTGAATATTCATCAGTTACACTGCCAATCAAATTCTTTATTAATAGATTAATCAGTTTTTCATCTAATTCGACAAGATGAGGATTGTATCTACTCCCGTTTTATGCTTGACGGTTTTCCTCAATTCTATTGGTGAATATGATCAAATAATATATTTATCATTTTAAGTCCATTTTTTAAGCTATACGCAAATCAGAATTTTTTCCATTTAATCCATATTTTATTCCAATTTTTATTTTCATTCAAACTTTATTCAAGTTTCTCCAAAACGCTTACAAAATTGATCTGAATTTATTCCGAGAAAATCCAGAATACGTGGATTAAAAAAATGGGATTCGAAAAGTGTCCATGGAAATTTTTTCAATTTTATTTTCATCAATATCTGACCTATTCTTAATACACATTTGTAGCGTAATTGTTTAATTGTCAACCAAACAGATAAATTCTCAACGAGAAATGTTACAGTTTATTTTTCAACCAAAAAAGATTTTAATTTGAAATAAAAAAACAGTTGAGTTCAACGAAATTTATCAATGATATCATTTTCAGTTGCCAACCAAATAATAAGAATTTCAACCAAAAAGATTAATTCTCAACCAAATTTGATCATTAATAGACCAAAAGCCGCATTTTATATATCCGGATATATGCCGGATTTTAATGTTCTATTCCGCCATGTTGGATCGTCAATGCATATTTTTTGTCGGCGGGATTCTGATGAATTCCAAAGAATTCATAACGAATTTCAAAGAATTCCTAAAGAATTCCAAACAATTCTAGGTTAATCGCAACAAGTTTAAAAAATGTGACTCTGGCAAAATATGCCGGAAAGGAAAATGAAAGTACGCGCCTATTAACCTAACGTTAACCTTTACCTGAACCGAGGAGGAATGTGATCATCCCTTTTTTGCACTCCTGCACAAAATTCTCCCATTCCTGTTGATGAAATGAGGTTAGGTTATTTTCCCTCCGCAAAAGAAAAATATGCCGAAAGAAAAAATTAATATCCAGAAAAAATGGCTGGAAGAGAATGCACAAGAAAAATGTAATCCTCTGTTTCTTATTGCAGTTTTCAGTTCACAGTTCGAATGTGAACCTAATGGGATCCCTATTCTGAGTATTCCTCGTTGCGTACCTTCTGATTCTCCGGGCAGAAATCATTCTCCTGAAAGGTCTCCTCATCCTGCCATACCTCATTCTGCGGGTTTTCCGGTCAGGCTATCGTCTCCTGACGATCCTTCTCTTCGTGTCAGGTCCAGGTCTCCTCGTGCCAGACCAATGTCTCCTCGTGCCTTGCCAATGTCTCCTCGTGCCAGGCCAAAGTCTCCTCGTGCCAGGCCATCTCGTTTGCGCATACATGGAGTTGCATTTGAACAACATAGATTTTTCCGGCTTATTCCCCAAAAGAACCCAAATCGGCAATTCGAACTGCGTGCATACACTTTTACTTCTGATAATTCAATTTACTTGAGAGGAAAATATGAACAGCGACTGCCCATTCCAACCGAAGAAGAAATAGTATTATCAACGTCCAGTGGTGATATCTTTGCATTATTGGAGAAAAGAAACAAAACTCTTCGTGGAATATATACAAAAAGATATATCGATCAGGCTCTATATCAGACTGAAAAACGGGTGAAAATAAACATGCACAGCGGCGCGATTAAAGATATGACTCAAGAAGAAATAGACGAAACTCCATTAGGCAGCCGTCATCCAATCACAAAGATGTTTGAATTAGTACATGTAACAGAAATTCCTCGACACCATTAATGAAATTTGAAAAAAAAGTGAACCAAAAATATTTTTTGTGATATTTTGTGTAATTATAATAAAAAATTAATGTACTATCGTTATATAAGTTTAATCCATTCATCAATACCGCAGCCTCTCTTCTTCGAAAACGAGAAAAAACAGGTTGCTTTTTATTCTCGTATTAAAATATTTTATGAGTATAATTATTACACACTGATTATGAGTTCCCTATAAGGCGTCATCAACATATTCGGCAAGGTATTTTTTTGAAATTTTCACCCCCCCCCCCATTCCTAACTTTTCAGATAAACCTTTTTGTGAGGATCTTCAAACTGACTGAAGAAGAGCTTAAGTCAGTGTAATGTCTATCTAGCAATAATTTTTAGTAGGTTGGAATGAGGAAAAAAAAGTTTTTAATGTTTTAAGCAAATTAATGAACAAAAACCGTTTTCTCGTGATTTGAAATGAGTAGTTGTTTGAAAATTATATGTTTTATATAAAATATGAGATAAATTAATGCCTAATTGCGATTAGTTAAGAATAGCTGCTGTTTGACATTTATTTAAGCAATTTTTATAAGTAAATGCACATTTTGAACATGATTCGAAGAATAGGCTCTATTTTCTTAGCTAAGTCAAGTAAAAATGTCTTATCAATAACTCCTTCTCACCATATACGATAAAATAACAAGAACTGTTGATTATTTCAACAACATTTGTAAACAAATTCGGTTTGCCTATTTGTCCATGATAAATATCAATTTTGTCAATGTCACTTTGCTATGACACTTTGCCAATCGACGAGAGCAATCAATTATGTTAACAATTTTTATATACAAATGCACATTATGAGCCCTTGAGCATAAATGAGCTTATTTAAACAATCATCACTTTTTCTTAATCAGGAAAATATGACAAGAACGAATACTTAGCAAGATATTTCTCATTGATATAGTATTTATATTAATTTTCCGCGCAAAGGTGAAAGATTATATAAATTATAACATCAGTTTTAGCGAATTTAGTGAGTAAAGTTTATGTTTTTGAAACCGACTCTAATAAAATGTAAATATCTGATGAGACACGCAAGATGCATATCATGTATGAGATAACGCCTACAGGATATCTTTATTACGAGTATGTAATATAATAAAGCCCTAGAATAGTCATCAGCTACATTGTCAATAAAATTTGTCATTCATGCATTCATCAGTTTTTCTTCTTATTCGACAAAATGAGGATTGCTTCTACTCTCGTCTTATATTCGACGGTTTTCTTCAATTTTATTGGTGAATATAATTTAATAATATCATTTTTGCAAGTTTTCACGAAAATTAGAATTCGTGCTATTCACTCCACATTATATCCCAAATGTTATATTTATTTAAGCTTCATCCAGGTTTTTCCAAAATGAATACAAATTTAATCTGAATTTATTCGATGGGAATCCGATCTGTTACACCAAAATTGAATTTCCTCTTGAAGGAAACGTGAAATTCATATGGTGTTATATGTTCTTTAATTATACTCAAATGTTTAACAAATGAGGTTGTTCTTATGAAAGAGGTTGATACTTCTTATTTGACCTATTTCTAATGGTTTAAAACCAGTTTTATGTGTAAACGAAAAATAGAATTAGTAAATTTTTGATTACAAAAATTATTTTCCAACCAAAAGGAATAATCTTCTTGCCACGCCAAAAAATTTAAACATAATAGTCCAATGATGAATCTTGAACTAAATAAATGAAGTTTGAACAAAGTAGTTCAACTTTTAATCAAGTAGTTCAGTTTTCAAACAGAAAAGATGAGTTCATAGTGAGAAATGTTATAGTTAGTTAATTAATAAACCGGATTTTAATTTTATATGCCGGCATATTTGACGTCAACGTATTTCCTTTGTTGGTGCGATTCTAAAGAATTCTAAAAAATTCATAACAATTTCCGGAGAACTCTAGGTTAATTCCAACAAGTTTGAAAATTCGACTCCGGCAAAATATGCCGGAATAGCAAATGACAGTACGCGTTTATTAAATTTCTAACCTTAACCTTCTGTCGACCCGGGGAGGAATATGACAATACATTTTTCACCAACCGCATAAAATCTTGCGATTCTTTTTGATGAAATTAAGTTAGGTACTTCTCTGTCCGGAAGAGAATAATATGCCAAAAGAGAAAATCAGCATCTGAAAAAATGTACTGTAAGAGAATACGCAAGGAAACTTTAATCCTCTGTTTCTTGTTGCAGATTTGAGTGCAGAGTCCGAGTGTGAACCTAATGGGTCCATTAATCCTGTTCTTTCTCGTTGCAGACTTTCTTATTCACCTGCCAGAAATCATTCTCCTGACACAAATTATTCTCTAAAAAGGTCTCTTTATCCTGCCAGACCTCATTCTGGGGGCTCTCCGGTCATACCTCCTCCTCCTGCAGAACCGTCTTTTCATGCCAGGTCCTGGTCTCTTCCTGCCAGGTCTAAATCTTTTGTTGCCAGGCCTTATACTGTGCGGACACTTGGTGTAGCATTTGAACAACACAGATTTTTTCAGCTTATTCCCAAAACTAATAAAAATCGCCGATTCGAAATGCGAGGATACACTTTTCCTTCCGATAAACAAATTTATCTGAGAGGAAAATATGAACTCCGTCTGCCCATGTCAATCGAAGAAGAAATAGTATTATCAACCTCCAATGGTGACATCTTTGCAATATTGGATGAAAAGAAGAAGGTTCTTCGTGGAATATATACAAAAAGATATAGCGATCAGGCTCTATATCCGACTGAAAAACGGGTGAAAATAAACATGCACAGCGGCGCGATTGAAGATATGACTCGAGAAGAAATAGATGAAACTCCATTAGGCAGCCGTTATCCAATCTCAAAGAATTTTGAAATAGTATCTATAAACGACGTCCCTCCACACCATTAATGCAATTAAACCAAAAATTAACCCAAAATACATAGTACAGTCAAATTAGGATTTCTGCTGGAAAAAATTAGAGACAAGGAGATTTCAGTCCTAAAATATGTGGATGGACGATAGTTTCTTATTATAAAAAAACGTGAAATCACGGCATTTTCTCAACGCGTTTTCTTGGATTGTTTTCTTGCCATTGACCAATTTCCGCTGCTTCATTCCCTTACAGCAAAAAAGTTATATGCTTTTGAACATTTTGAAAATGTTCAAAAAATGAACAAATAAAATATTTTCTGATGTATAAGGAAAGTTCAATCAAAATTTCTACTAGATATCAAATATATTTTAAAAGTATCCTAATTAAATTTTTGATTGGAATGCGACGAAATAAATTAAATCATTTTTGAAATTCGGCAATTTCTGTTTTTAAGAGATCCGTGAGTTTCAATCGTGATTTTTAGTAGATTTCAGCAAGATTGATAAATTATCTCAATGATATTTTTTAATTAGATACAAATTTAAAACGTTCTGATAATTTAAATCAAGTAGATTAGCTATATCAGGATATTTTTAAAAAGCAATATATTTTTTTAACTGACTGCTAAGTTTTGTAGGACTAACTTAGAAACGAACTTCAAACAAGCGGAACCAAAGTCTATAGCGTCATATCTCTGTTTAGTAAATTAAAAAAATTACATTTAATTATTAAAATTATATCGAAAAACATACCTATCAGGGCTTAAAATCACAGTTTTCGATTTGAGTTATAATATTCATGATTTTTGAACAAATGCAGTCGAAATGGACGCATTTAGCGTACGAAAATGAGCGCGAGAGCGTACCTGCGTGCCCTAGGCGCGCACAAACTTGGCACGCAGCGGGCATATTTTTTTTAATTCAACTATGTAGTTGAAAATAAACTTTTTTTTATTGAAATTTTCATTTAAAATATCTAAAATCTTGAAACATCTTTCTGAATTTTCTCGAGAATGATATAAAAATTATATTCATATAATCTTGAGAAAATGATCTCGAGTGTTTCCACTTTATTTGTATTTATATTTATATGGTGCTCATTTATCGAGCACTTTGCTTCCCGTTAGCAAATGTATTTTCTTCCTCATAAAGGAAGCATTTGTGTTTGTTTAAATAATAGACAAACTAAAGTTTTCATTTTGATCAAGTTAAGAATAAAAATTTACAAAAAAAAAAAATACAAAATTACAAAATAATAAAAAAAAAATGTAAAATATACTGACAAATCAAATTTTGTATTTAAAATGCTAATTTTTTGAGCTGCATAAGGTAAGGGGGAAATTCTATCGCACCCTATCACTTTGCCAGCCTTATGCTAAGTTAATTTAAGTTAAGAGGTAAGTTTTCAATTAAAAAAATTAACTTCTAGCCAAAAGTTTGAATTTTTAAACAAAAATTACTTAATTTTTGCACTAAAAAAAAGTGGAATTCAACAAAGAAAGAGGAATTTTTAACAAAAATTCAAAATCAATTTTGTATTATGGTAATAAAAAAAAATTTACCATAAAAAGCCGTTCCTTCAAATATTATGCATTGCCATAGCTTCCTTACTGTTTAATAAGCTGTATAAATATTATAAGTCAATTGATTCGTCTTGAATCAACACATCTTTTCTACTCTCATATCAACATTAAATTATGAGAATGAGACAATTTTTACTATAAAAATAGATTTTTGATATAATATAAATGACCTTAACTTCCTCACTCTTCAATAAAATGTATTAATATTATAGGTCAATCGATTCGTCTCGAACCAAGGAATCTTTTTTATTCTTGTATCAACTCTGAA
>JAABKJ010008106.1:0-11534 GCA_011634705.1 Andricus grossulariae | reverse complement strand
AGTTTGTATATATTAAGAAAGCATATGAGGTCAAGTTAATAACTTTTTTGCTTTTCTCTTAAAATCCCCAAGATTGTAATTAGAGCCTAAAATAACATGAAAAGAAAAGTTGATATAAGAGGTAAGTATACAGTAAAAATGTTGATTAATTTAGTTATTTAAAAATAATTATCATTTATTATTATTTTGACTTGTACAATATTTAAAATCAATTGAAAAATAAAACATAAATAATGAAAAAAAACTGCAGAATCGGATAATCTAAAACATTCCACAATAATTCATGAAAAACATAATCTTCAAATATATCAAGACTTCATCACATGTTTTGAACTCTTGCTTCAAGGTGTCAATTTTTGCAATCAGAAATCAACTCAAACCTCCTAATAGCCGCCGAAAGCGAATCGTGAAGACGGGGTCGTGCCTCAGGCGAGCTCGGCTTTGTGCTCGTGCCTCGTGCATTTTCGGCTTTACACGCGGCTGGCCGACTCACCGACGCTACGCTTGCATGTATTCTCCCAGATGGGAAAGTGGTGGGGGCCGAAAAATCTCACGTTCTGGAGACATTGCCAACGCGGGCACCTTGGGCTACTTCGCATGCGATGCATAAGGCGCTTCATTGGCTGCCGTTCGCGCGCTTATTTGAAATGTTAAAATATACAAATTTTCTAAATTATTATAAATAAAATAATGAATAAAATTTGCATATTCATTTTAATTAATATACACAATTTCAAACGCATGAATTAGCAAAAAAAATTTGAAAAATGAAAAAAGATTGCATTAAATAACATGATATTTTTTATTTACTGAATACTCATTTTATTTTTTAACCCAATGCTCAGAACATATTAAAAATCACCCACGAACCACTTGAAAATTTTTAAATATAATTATTTTTAATTATTAATAATAAATTTTTTAAATTATATTTTTTTAACATTTCAAATAAGTGCGCGAACGGCAGCCAATGAAGCGCCTTATGCATCGCATACGCAGTAGTGCAAGGTTCCCGCGTTGGAAGCATTGCCATGGGATCGGGTCTCTGCTGCGGCGCGCGCAACCCCCTATTCTCAGAAGCCAAAAGTAGCTTATACTTCACGTGAAAATTCAACAATTTTGTTGAAAATTTAATTATTTTGTTGAAAATTTAAGTATTTGTTTTAAAATTCAACAAATTTGTTAAAAATGCAACTTGTTTGGTGAAAATATAATTCTTTTGTTGAAATATCAACTTTAACGTGTTATTTTTTTTTTGTTGAACATTATTTTTTGGTTAAACAATACAACAATTTTAATGAAAATCCAACTTTTTGTTAAAAATTGAATGATCTGCGGTTGAAAATTTAACAGTTTGTTTGAAAATTCAACAGTTTTCTTGAAACATCAACTTTTTGTTGAAAATTGAACTCTTTTTTTGCAAATTCAACTTTTTAGTTGAAAATTTGAGAAAAACGAATTTGAAAAACCTTCAGATTTTGACGAAATAACTAACTCATAATACATTATTTATTAAAAAACATTTCTATCCATGGAAGCTTTAAATACTTCTTCCGATATGATTATTATTAAGTATTTGTACATAAATATGCGAGTTTTGAAATATTTATGATTATGGTAAGTATCGCCAAGGGTCTCAGCTAAAATGTTCGATAGTATAAAATTCTTAAAATTGCATAAATAAATTATTATAGATAATTTTCCTATCCTGAATGTTATTTGAGCGCTTCCGATATTTCAAAATAATTGAAATAAGTGGGAATATGCATAATAGATACTGATAAAAATATGACGCAAGTAAACAATTCCATTTTATTCATTTTTTGTCTCATGTATCATATAACACTTGATCTATTAACAAAGATTAAAAAGTATAGACGGTTAGTTAATTAGTCGAATTCTCTAAGTTTTTCAAATTCTCTTTTTCTCAAATTTTCAACTAAAATAATGAATTTTCAACCAAAAAGATCAATTTTCAACAAAAAGTTCAATTTTAAGAAAACTGTTGAAGTTTCAAGCAAACTGTTAAATTTTCAACCGCAGGTTATTCAATTTTTAACAAAGACTTGGATTTTCAACAAGAAGTTGGATTTTTAACAAAATTGTTGTATTTGCCACCAAGAAATATTATTTAACCAAGAGCAGAACATATAATAGTTGATATTAGTTCAAAAGAATTATATTTTCACCAAATTAGTTGAATTTTTCACAAAATTGTTGAATTTTAAAACAAATTTTCAACAAAATAATTAAATTTTCAACAAAATTTTTGCATTTTCACGTGAAGTATAAGTTATATCTGGCTTCTGCGAGTAGGGAGTTGCGCGCGCCGCGGCAGAGACCCGATCCCATGGGGCGTAAAAGTTGCCAGTCAGGGACTAGACGCTTGTCATCAACTTCTGGTGCAGTTGGTCAGCTGGTTTGATCGGCTATAGACGGAACAGCTCAGAAACCTTCGATCGCTTTTACTATAGTCTTTTAGAATTGTCGCAAATCCCGGTTGCAGATATTACTGGCGGCTCTCATTTCAATACGCATTGTTATTTAAGAATAATAGAATTTCGTACATATCTTATAACTTATGATACTTCAAATATTTACTATTGGTGATATCTTTTACAAAACTTGTTATTGACCATTATCATTCTCTCACACACATGCAATTTTCAAACAGTAGATAAGACTTTTTCTAAACGTGAATACTAATTTTTGCTCGCTCAAGTTTATAATAATACATACAGAAATACCATCATCTCTTATTATAGTAGGAATCTTTATAACAGTACCCCGATTATCCCTAAATTCTTCTATTTTAAAGAGCAACTTCAGAAAGTGGATGTGCCTGTCATGTTGGAGTTCTGGGATTGTTTTGAGGTATATTTGAACCATCTTTTGAATTAAATGTAATTTAAGTATATTGAATAATATTTATCAGCAGTTAATTCTTTCCTTAATCTAATTGTAAGTTTTCCAACAAGCTTTGCATGTTGTGAATGGACTATGGGGAGTCAAGTGCACCATTTTGTAAAGGTAGAACTTACGCATGCGTTTCAAATTAAAAAATTGATAAGAATGGACATTAACTTTCAATTATCTTTTTAGAGTTCGATCCTGCAGAGTGTTATCATCTGCAAGCCAAAATATAAATACCTGGGATCTAAGATTGATGTTAGAGCATGACTGCGACTTGTTATCAGTTTAAAGTCTCTTAACATTTAATTTTAGAATATTTCTTCATTTTTAAGACTTTAAGTTGAATGATTTGTTTTTAAATTGCTAACTTACAAATATTGTAATATAAGAAGGACGAAGGAAAACTGTAATAAGGAAGTAGTTATGTAGGTGACTTCATTTCTTCTTCCTTCCTCCTTCTATATCTGGTTTTTCATGTCAATGAATGCATTAATTTCTACGAAGTGTTTACAAAGTGACCGTCCGCGAAGAAAGAGACCTAACGCGGAAAAAATCGGCTTTTATTTATTTTTTTCCACAAATCGAAAGATTTTATTTGCGCTTTCATAATAAGAAATAGTATTCTGATATCTAATAAATTCGAATTGATATTACATCCTTATCTCTTATGCCTCTACAGTCGCTCCTCCTGTAAAATGAAGCTACCGCGCGTTAGGTGCCTTTCTTCGCGGACGGTCACATATAAATACTCACGCATGTAAGACTCCTCCCGGAGGTTATTTTTCCACAAGGTGGGTTTTTCCAGTCGCGTTGTGCTGAAGCAGTGTTATTTTTGCAATGCGGAAGCACAGACAAATGCGGGAGTCTGTCAGGCAAATCAAAATGATACAATACAAATTATTTCTAATTTATTCACTTTATTTAATGAGTTTATAATTTGAAACACTTCCACTTTCCCGTGTCCAATAATCGCAGTTCGTAGGTTTCGATTGGGCGTTGTGCAAAATAGCTGTTTACAAGCTTTTTGGTACACTTCACTTTTTATTCATTCTCAATTCTATATGTTGAAAACATTAAATTAATTCATACTCTATTATTCGCTTCAAGTTATTTAACTTAACTTGTATTAATCCAGCCGCCTCTTATACTTCTGTATGCACTGGCAATGGAGTGCCAGGTAGTGTGTTTTTTGTTTGGATTCATAATTTTTGTAAATAGAGGTATATATTGTTAAAGCAATGAAAAAACAAATAAAATAGTTACATTTTCAAACAAAAACAACGAATTTGCAAAAAATAGTTTAATTTTCAATCAAAAATTTTCAACAAAAAAAAGGAATTTTTAACCAAATAGTTTAATTGATTTTCTACCAAAACACAACGGAATTGTCACGTACGAACTAAATGAAATTTATTTTTGAATCCATGAAGAAAAAGACCCGCACACAAAAGCTGCTTAGGTAGTAAGATGGTTCCAATAGTGGAATGTCCACTAGTATGCTTAGGACTTCCTTCTTATGCATGGTTGTGATGGTAACTATGTTAGCTAGTTCCTGGATGTCCACCTGAGGTCTTCGTGTATGGAATTCAAGCCTGGGATAATGATCCTGGATATCTCGGTAGACTGGCTCCATTTGTTCTGACGTCAGGAGGGAGAGATGCATCTTCCCTTGGCGAGACGTGTGAATGACTTCCAGGATGCGATGGGCGGTATGGATGTAGTCATCAAGGCTTGAGTCTACCGTCTTGAGCACGCATGTCAGTGCTTGGGCATATTTGAGCTCGGCAACTTCCCGCGTAAGATTTTCCAACCTAAGATTGTCCTGGGTCAGTTGTCTTTCATGTAGGATTAGCCTCTCCTTGTTGGTTCTCGAAGGCTCATGAATTCCTTCTAACTGAGCCCTAACTATGTGAGTCTGTTTACCCACCAGGTGAGAAAATTTGGTTTGAGCCTGGTTTACTTCGGCGATTCCCACTTCGAGGGTTTCTCCGTCACTGTAGGTCATTAGGACCGCTATGGGTCCAATGAGGCCTCCTAGGATTCCCAGTAGTGGTTGCGCTCGTCGGCTTCCCTTTCCCATCGGTAGGCTAAAAAGCGTTCCCTTATTGGTGTGCTCCCTCATCTCTGCCGCATGCCTAGATACTTCCTTCTTCAGGTCTTCGGCTATCAGGAACTTAGCATCGAGACCGTAGTAGGTGATCGTCTGTAGGTGATCTTCTGCAAGTCCAAGAACACAGTGACCCACCACGTTCCAGCGACTCGACTTATTGGTCCCAGATGCTCGTAGTAGACTCCTGTACTGGACATTAAAGGAGTGGTCCTATAAGTAGCGGGGTTGGAACCTTCCAAAGGAAGGAAGTCCAAGACAGGATAGGACCCCATTTATATATAGGACCCCAATATGAAATTTTTTTTTTGAAAGGGCATATTCTGTCTTTATATTCTTCCTTAGGGTTCGTTCGAGTTTAGTAGCGAACGATCCTAACTTTATCTTTGAGTTTTGCGAATCGGTCGCCGGTTTCGGTCTCGAGGATCACGTGGTTATTTTCGGTGAATCCGACTATCGGGTAAGGACCAGTGGCCCTACTATCAAATTTACCGTCCCTCGCTTCCTTGATAACGTAGGCTTGGTCTCCTATCTTTCCGTTTAAGGGCCGGGCCTTGCGGTCATATTGTTCTTTAGAAGACCTTATTGCTTCAATTAAAATTGCGGCCGCAAGTTTTTGGATTTCTGTTATTCTCACTATCAGGTCGCGCAGATAGGAGCCGTAGGTCTCGACTTCTTCGCCTTGGGGGAAGGAGCTCGGCGTCCTTGCCACTCGACCAAATACCAATTAGTAGGGCGTGAAATTAGTCGCCTCAGGTACTGACGTATTATAAGCGAACATGGCGAAAGGAAGAAATCGATCCCAATCATCATAATTGTCATCGTAATGCTTAATATAATCCGTCAGGACTTTGTGACTTCTTTCAAGGGCCCCGTTGGTTCGAGGTCGGTAACCAGAGGTAGTAAGTTGTTTTACCTGGAACAACCTCTCAAGATGTTTCATGAGCTTGCTCACAAAGCTTCCTCGCCTATCGGCCAGGATACTTCGAGAGGCACCATACTGAGAAAACAGAGAAGTGGCCACTGCATGAGCTATAGTGGTTGTTTTGAGATCAGGTATGGGGACAGCTATGAAGTATTTACTGAAGTTGTCCTGCATTGTCAGGTGGTGGCGGTCAGGGGTGTCGGTTATGAGCATAGGTTCCTGAGTCCTAGCTCGTACCAGCTTCCGTTCTAGACAACTTCGTAAACTGCGGATAAACTCACTAATTTGATCTCGTAATCCCGGCCAAGAGTACCTCTCCCTAATGCGACGGTATGTTTTGGTCACACCCTTGAGACCACCAATTGAACTACTGTGATATTCGGCTATTATTTTGGGCCTTAATTCAAGGGGAGGCACTTCTACCTTTCCGTGACAGAGAGTAATAGCGATACCGCTATTCTGAAAGACGGCCGTCAGTAATTCAGCCATTTTACCCTGACAGAGTAGGTGTAATGTCGACCGTGGGGAGTAACCAAGACCTGTCTCTTCTTGGGCCTGCGTTCCCACAAGTCTTGAATATCAAGACGCTCGGTAGCAATGAGGAGTTTCGCAATAGGATTCGTTGGTTCACAATCCGCTGAAATAAAGTGAGCGTAATTATCATACCTGTACGTCAGTGGTTCAGTCCATTGGTGTAGAATGTTGGGCCCGCTTTCGCTCAAGTCAGCCAATTTTGACCTCACTTCAATGAGCTTTTGGAGGGGTGTCTCGGTATTTGAGGAATCATCGATGTACAGTATATTCACATCAATTAGGGAAGAGGAAAATAGAAAGGGGTTTCTCTGTGAGGGTTCGAATATCTTTTCTGCTTGCAATTTTCGTGGGTTCAACCCTGGTCGTCTATTGAACGAAGTTCCTTCTTCCTTAAGGGTTGTGTCCATATGGGCGTTCGTAAAAGGTGTAGATCTGGCGCCTGGCGCCATGGCAGGTGCTGGGGTAAAAGGTTGGGTTCCCATTTGTTGGTTTCGTCCAACGATGGGGCCCTGGGATGGGTTCCTTTTCTTCAGGAGGATCCTTAAATCGAACAGTGCTTCTTCTCACCACACCGGAATCTTTTGTGGGGGAAGAAGGTAGATGTTCGATTTGTCTAGCGGGGCTAAGAGTTTCCTAAGCAGAGGTTTCTGTGGCTCCGCGAAAATTTCGTCATGGTATTCTCTGCAAGGGACGAGCAGCTCTAATTCCTAGAGAAATTCTTCATCCTATTCTCCTTCAGAGACGTATGTACACGGCAGTCTGTTTCTCTCCTCCATTCCTTCATGATCCCGGCTCAGAGAGGTTTGAGTGTCGAATTGCGCAAAGGATTTCTGAAGGTCCTCCTTGAAGCTTGCCTTGGAGGATGACAGCAGACGGCACGGTGTATCGTCAATGTCCTCATCGTATTCACTGTTTACAGTGGTCGGGGCACTCGAATCGTGATTGATTCCGGAAGAAGGGTTGACTCAATTACTACGGTGGTTGCTGGACCCTCGACGCTTTTTCTGGCCAATTTATCAGTTATTTCGTTACCGAGGATTCCTTGGTATCCAGGAATGTGTTCTCAAATCACTTCCAAGAGGTCCAGATCGGTTTTCATTTTCTCGAATTCGGAGCTGTTCTTAACTGGCTTATTTTCATAAGTTTTCCAGTGATTCGCTTCCCATTTAGGAATCCATTCGGTTGCGCTACTGACTAGAAACTTCGAGTCAGTTTTTATTCGGAGTTTCTTGATACCTGCTTCGTGGGCCTTCTGGGCTGCCACGGTCGCTGCTTCGACCTCGGCTGCTTTATTGGTTTGGCGACCTTGACTGCGCTGTGAAACGTTCAAGGGGTTGCTTGGGCCAAACCAGACCCCTATACCAGCCTTCGGTTCTTCGCCTCCATGATAGCTGCATGCACCGTCTACGTATACATCTACAAACGTATCTTGTGAGGGAGGGAGCCATGGACTCGGGTTCTTATTTCCAGGGAGAGCACTCTTTGGGGCCGAGTCATCCCTGTTAACGGCGACTGAAGGTTCAAAGTCGGGTAACACGCTATGAGATTTTCGAAATACAGGCGCGTCCGAAGAATCAGAATCTTCGTCATCCGAAGATGGCTTGGTCGTGGATTCACTTCTAGCGATCGGTGATATACTTGCTTCTCTTCTTCTCAACAGTCGTTTACCCATGGAGCTTTCTTCTAGTTTGAGTGGTGGGGCTCCTTCTGACGGCACATTGGGTACATCGGATTCGCTTTCTGGAACCGGTGTTTTCTTCGGCCTTCCTCGCTTTCTAGGGAGGGGGCCGGGATGTCGATTGACGGTAGAGAGGCGGTTTCCCCTCTCTTCGCAGGCTTGAATCCTGCTGTCCTACATATCGCTGGTTTCGCTTTCCTTGGTGCTGCAGACTTCCTTTCCTGAGGTATGGCGCAAGAGGCGTTGTTGGATGCCCTTGGGACATCCTTCTTTTCATCGGGGCCGCTTCTTGATGCTCCCGCTCGGGTCAGAACCAGTACCCTTTGGGGGTTTGTTTCTTACGGGTTCTCTTCCGCAGAGAGTTTGATCGACTGAGTGGATGTGTAAAGTCCTTGGGTTCCACTCAGGTCCTCCGGATCCCTGTTTTCTTCTGAATTTTCAGAAGGATTGTCATGAGGATTTCCCGATAATGCTTCTACTCCTCTGTTCAGTTTTCCCTGCTTGTATTCGAATTTGTATTGGTAGTTTCGAAATTTATCTCGCCAATGAAGCAGCCTGGCCCCTGGATTATCGATATAGGTCATCCAGTGGATTGGCTTGTGGTCATAGGCGTATATGAATTCTCGACCGTACAAATAGGGTCGGAAGTTTTCCAGGGATAGCGCGATGGCCAAGCATTCCTGCTCTTCCTTAGGGTACCTTTCCTGACAGCTGTTCATGGCCTTGGAAAAATAAGCAACTGGCATGTCTAGCCCTTCTTCTTCTTAGGTAAATATGGCGACGATGACGTGGCTCGAGACGTCGGAAGTCAGCTTGAAGGGTTTTCTAAAATTAGGATACCGCAAAATCGACTCGCGACAGAGAGAGTCACAAAGTTGATGAAATCTTTCATCCTGTTTCGTGCCCCACTTCCATTTTACATTCGTCTTAAGGAGGTCGGTCAGAGGTTTGACGATTTTCGCGTAGTCTGTATAAACCGTGGATAATAACCCGATAGCCCAACGAATTCTCGGATGTCACGCACGGTTCTTCGGCGAGAAAAGTTTTATATTGCTTCTATTTTGGCCGGCTTAGGCTTCAGCCCCTCATGGCTAATAATATGGCCAAGGTATGCTACTTCCTTTTGTAGAAACTCGAACTTGTCAGACTAGAGGTTCAGGTTGGCTGTTTGGAGTCGATACAGCAACCTTCTGATCTTCAAATCATGTTCTTCTAGGTCCTTGGAGTGAACCAAATGTCATCCAGGTTAACGAAGACTTCGGTCTCATGCATCCCTTTTATCACCGTGTTCATCAGCCGTTGGAACGTAGCAGGGGCGTCTTTTATCCCCATGGGCATGCGCAGATATTCGAAGTGTCCTCGATGCGTAGAAAATGTCGTTTTGACCCTGTCATCGGGGTGGGTTTTGACTTGGTGGAGATCACTGGCTAGATCGAGCACAGAAATGTACTGGGCCTCCCCTAAATGATCGAGGATGTCCGCAATATTGGGCAGGGGGTATGCGTCCCCTATGACCTTCTCGTTAAGAGCTCGGAGGTCGATTAGTACCCTCCATTTTCTTTCGCCGGATCCGTCAAGTTTCTTAGGGACGATCCAGAGGTGAGACTTATAAGGGGACTTGGAATTCCCTATAATTCCGCTATCATATTGTTTTTTATTATTTGAACGGCCACTTGGTCAGCAGCCTCGTTGGGATATCGATATTGCTTTCTGGCTATGACCTTCTCGTTAGTGGTAGGGATCCTATGTTAGACTACATTCGTAGTAGAGTCTTTCTCCGTTTATGTAAAAAATATTGGCGAAGTCTTCTACTTATTTATAGACGTAGTTTCTTTCATCCGATGTCAATTCTGAAATGCGTAAGCTGTCCTTAATTTTCTTGACACGGTCAGCGTAAGAACTAGCCATTTCCTTTCGTAGGCGCCTAACCAAATATTCGGATTCGGAATTGATGGATTCTTCGTCGTGTGGTTCGATAAAATCGTAGGGCAGCACTTCCTGAGCAGGTAGCTCTATGTCCACGTCCTCCTCCAAATGCGACGGGTAATGATAAGGGAAGGGGATGTTAGGAGGGAAGGGAGGAGGATGGGGATAAGGGTATTGGAGTGTTTAAGGAACGTAGGAGGACGGGTATTTTGCAGGAGCAGGAGGTGGATAATTTATCGGGTCTATATCTACGATTGAGCCATTTCTTGTCGAATCTTGTGTCTCCCTTTTGTCCTTCCTCTTCATTTGCCTCGAGTAGGGGCTAGGTGAACGCGGTCCGTCATGGGTTTCACACGTAATTAATTAAATTAATTTAAAATTTAACCTACATTCCTTCAAAATATAAGTCTAAATAATGTAATAATTTGAAAATCTATATTTTGAAAACTCAATAATTTGTAATTATAACTCTTCAAAATTTAAATTTATACATTTACAAATGAAGATCATAAATGTTTTATGTTTTATAATTGAAAATTCTGCAATTTTCATGATTCACAATTGAAATTTTATGAATTGGAAAGATTATAATTGAAAACTCTTGACTTCCGATCTATAAAGTCGTAATAATTTAAGAATTGTTAATTATACACCTTTGAAAATTGAAGAGTTTCCCATTGCGAATCTTTAAAATTGAGTACTTTTAAATTTCAAATCGTTAAAATCATAGAATTTTCCATTGGCAAATCTTTAAAATCAAAGAGTTTTTAATTTTTGAAATTTACAATTAAAAAATGATGCAAGTTTAAATTCTAATGATTTACATTTCAAATTTCATTAATTTGGAATATTGATCTTCAAAATGATGACAATTATTTATGAACTTTTATTCATAATCTTTCAAAATAAAGAGTTTCTAATTGTAAACATTCCAAATTGAAGAGTTTTAATTGCGAATTGTTAAAATTGAAGAATTTTGTATTGTAAGTCTTCAAAATTGAACTATTCAAAAAAAAAATGTTCCAAATGAAATACCTTCAAAATGTAATGCTTGAAAATTGAATAATTTGCGATTCCAAATTTGCAACATTCAAGAATTGTCAATTGTAACTCTTCAAAATTGCATAACTTTGAATTGCAAATCTTTCAAAATTGAAGAGTATTTATGTGTGTTCAGTGGTTTATTCGAATTTTGTATGCAAATTTAGACAAGCTTAGAACATTTGATTTTTCGAAATAGAAAAACACTTAACTGTACAACAAACCGGCTTCATTTTCTTAGATTATTACAACTGTTAAAATCAAAATAACTTCCCAGATAACAATACGTGCCGGCACGTAATCGGCCCGACGGGCTGGAGAACAACCTACCTACTAAATGCACGCGTCAGGCCGGCAGAGTCGGAATGCGACGGAAGGGCGGACAACGGTCCGGCAGATTAGACGCCCGT
>JAABKJ010008105.1:0-11534 GCA_011634705.1 Andricus grossulariae | reverse complement strand
CCTGAAACAAAGACCTTGGATACTAATGGGCCCAAGTGGAGAACCACACATAACAATTTTGTGAGACTCTCCACGTGAGGTGATCGCTAGAGAGATTGCTCAGCAGCCTGGGTGGGAGCAGTGTTGCGGAACGAACGTGTTATTTAAATAAGTAACACGAGAATTCTGGATCAATCTAAAATACCTATACCTTAAACCTATATACCTATCTACCCTTCACCTATATACCCATCCACAAATCACTATTATACCACCGAGAAATTCACGCCTACCCCGAAAGGGAAACGGCTTAATGATATAATAATAATACGATGGAAATCTTTCCTAGTAGTTTCCTATTAGAAGCTGCCTGATCAGGAAGTCTGAAGTGACTTCGAAACATGTTGGTTGCCAGTAGTATAAGAAAGACGGAAAAATAACAAGGTAAAGAGAGGGAGGTGCTTTAATTGTCTCTTTTCTATTTCTTCCTTTTTTTTCTTTGTTATATGACTGTCTCTAATGAGTCGATTACAATGTTATTTAGAAACATAGTTCTCACATTTTTAGTTCTTTTGTGCAATTATGTTACATAAATTGACTTTCTTGTGTATATGTTTTTTCAACACTGATTTTTGGAAGCATACTTCTTTTTAAGCGTTCTTGTGCAATTTTGTTACATAATTTGACTTTTTTTAGTTTATGTTTTCAATGTTCTTTCTAAACTCAAACTCTATACATCTTCGTTGCTTAGATGCTTACAGAAGAATATTTGGGAAAATATTAACCTAATTTTTTTGCAGTATATTTAATAGTATTGTTTTATTTTGTAGGAAAGAATGGTTAGATTAAATAAACACAACAACAATGTATATGATACTAATTGATTCGTATAAAAAAATCTATAATTCTAATTACATCAAAAATCTTAATTATTAGAAAAAAAAGCAAACTATGTAAAAAATACCTCTAACCATTTTCTTGGATAAAATTACACACCACCATTAAATCTACCGAAATAATGAGGCTAATATGGTCCTAAACATTTTTTTTGTGAGCAGCAAAGCCACGAAAATATTTGAAGGGATTTTATTTCGTTTTGTTTAAAAGAACAAGAACTTTTGAATCACATAGGTACATTGCACACAGTATTATTTGTAAATTATTAAAACCTTGCTTATAAAAACTTCCGTATAGAGAAATAGTTTTCACTTTTTCACATACATTGCCAATTTATATGAAAAAGTGAATGCATTGCTCACATTAGGAATCTTATTTTTAAATAAAATTGCTTCCTTTTATTGAGAAAGCGTAAATTCTACTGAAAAGTAAGTCAAGAATACTATAAAACTATAGCATTTTATATTAATTTGTAAATTATTAAAATCTTTATTATAAAAACTTACGTATAGAGAAGTAGTTTTCACTTCATATTCAAATGAAAAATTATTTTTCAAATGATTCTCAAAAATTCTTTTAATATTAATAAATTTAAATGTAATATTGAGTTTTGAACAAGTTTGGAAATTTATGGACTTCGAAAGCACATTTGTAGCAAATTAGAATTACCTTCGATAAACACAAATTGTAAGATTACCACTAGAGCGCAGATCAGTACGACAGTTTTGTAAATCATTTCAGTTTTTTAATCAAACGACTGATGTTTAAGACGAACCGTTTGTAACTAAAGGATTGTTCGTTTAATGGGTATATATGTATATATGAATTTGCCGAAATCAGGTCAATGAGAACCATATCTTGGCCTATCTTAGTATGACAAAGACATTTTCTCTTCGTCATTCTTTGACGTTTTAAGATGTAGTATCAAGCTGAAGGTGACCTGCGTAAGAGTGAGAGGCTATGATTGCCATATATTTATTGTCGCATATCAAATTCCTTCTTCGTAAACTTCATAAGTGATTTCCAGACAGAAAGAAGAAAGACATTATATTTCTGAGGGATCGCTTTCGTGCACTTGTTACTTAAAAAAAAGCCATTTGAGCTCGGTTTCTTCGATTTTCTTCATATTTTTTGCATAATGTTTATTCTCACATTAGATGCATTTATTTTATACAAACTTTTCTTTTTACAGATTCTTGCCAAAGTACCTTTAAAATCATTTATTAATACTTGTAATGGGAATCTACCCTATAAAGATCCTTCACTTAAAAGAAAGATTAATTATTTTTCATACATGCACCTCAAGAGTAATTTAAATAAAAAGCTCTATTCGATCAGAGCATGAGCCGTCTGGGAAAATTTGAATAATGACTTACGTCGAGATGTCGGTTCCGGGTGCAAAGTTTGTGTCTTGTGGAGTTTAACACGTAAAACGTATACTATTTTTACTTCTTCGATTTTGTTCAAGAAATTGTAAGTCAATTTATTTACCCTTTTATAAACTCGTTCTCTTCTCAGTAAAGATGCCGCTTCACTCGCAAGGTATACAGAATTTATGGCAGCTAAATTGAACTCAAAGTGATGTTCGTGAAGTTAGCACTCCAACTCTTTATTATTTAAATTTTTTCAGTGGAATCGTGTGGTAGTCGTTTAGTGATAGTTTTTGACGTTTGGTGGCCAAAATTACAAAAACTACAACATTTCCAAATGGGAGTGCTAACTTCACGCTGCACTCCCAGTTTTTATATTTTTCAAAAATTCTCTTTTGATTCGTTTGGTGGTCGTTTGGTGGTGGTTTTTTGTGTTTGGTGGTCAAAATTACAAAAACTATAGCATTTTCAAAATTACGGTGTCGACTTCATTTTTTCATATTTTTCGATTTTTTTTTTTTAAATCGTTTGGTGTACTTGCGGTGGTCGTTTGGTGGGGGTTTTTTACATTCGTGGTCAAAATTACAAAAACTGTAGCATTTTCAAAATTTGAGTGCTCCCTTCATGCTGCACTCCCATTATTGATATTCTTACAAAATTCTTTTTGGAATCATTTGGTGGTCGTTCAGTGGTCGTTTATTGTTAATTTTTTATGATTAGTGGTCAAGATTACAAAAACTACAGAATTTTTTGAATTTGAGAGCAAGCTTCAAGCTGCACTCCCCTTTTTGATATTTTTAAAAACTTTTTTTTGGAATAGTTTCATCAATTTAATTTTTCATTTAAAATCATTTATTAATAAAATATGTTATTTTTACCTATAATTACGTCAATTTACTGTCTATGCAGATAAACGAAAACTTGAAAAAATATGTGAAATTAATAAGTATTAGGTCATAAACAACCCGCAAAGAAGATAGGGTAGGGTGGGGCGAGATGAGCATAGGGGGTAAGATAAGCTCAATTTTCTTGATATCGATCATTTCATTTGTAACTGTTCTTTGTACTAATATCAGAAAGAACACTATCAAACTTCTTTTTAAAAATTTACCACTCAATGTTGAATAAATTTGGAAAAAACGAAAGTAAAAATTTTAAGACTTATATTCTGCTATTTTGCATTTGTTTAGAAAGTCCAAAAATCATACAAAATCACATATCAGATATCTTGCCAGTGGTTATATAGATATATAGCTTATGTATTAACCCTTAAGTTTTCAATAGATTTTTATATAATTGTAAAAAAGAAATAGGTGAAGTTTTGATTTTACTTTAAAGTATCATATGGGGCGGAATGAACCACTGTTCTCGGGCGGTATGAGCTGTAAGTAAAAAAAAAGCTATAAATGCTCAGAAAAAGTTTGACAGCTGCACTGTTATAGGTGTGTATAAGAAAATAATATGAGTTGCTGACAACCAGAAGAGAGCACTGTTTTTCTAATATATTTCTTGAGTAACTTTATTTCAAAACTCGTAAAATTCTACAAAAATGAGAAAAACATTGTTATGGTTGAAAAATACGGCAAACGTATAAAAAAACGGCTTAAAACACCAGGATATATAAAATGCAGCGTCATGTAGTAGACCAGTCTAGTATTTGGGAGTTTTCTTACTGTCGAATTCAACTTTTACTGAGACAATGTACACGGGTAAGTCGAAAAATTGTTATATTTATTTCTGTAATACAATTATTAAAAGATATGTACATATAAATAGTTTTTCTATTCTCTGTTTGTAGAGTTAGTCACTGTAGAGGTTACGATTAAGTATTGCATCATTTTAACGTTAAATACTTAAAATGTTCAGTAAAATTTTTGAAAAATATGTGTAAGATATGTTTCCGTTTTATAATACTCTAACTTAACAATACTCTTACTTATAAATAATAAATAATAATAAGTCATTTAATTAGGTGGTCCATCTCGCCCCAGGCATGGGGCGGTATGAGCCAAGCGCACTACTTTTTTATTTTCGTTTCTAATTCCGCATATACGTTTTTATTTACTTTTATCTTGGCAAAATTATAATCAAAAAGGTTTGTAGAATATATATAAAGACTTACTTTCGAGAAATGAATTAGCAGATTTTAAATACTAACGTGAAAAAGACAACTATGCTCATCTCGCAACATCCTACCCTAGGTACACTCGAAAACATTTTTACCTTATTTAGACACCGAAAATTAATTTTGTTGTGAAATAAAGAGCTATATATCACTTTTAGATATTTTCTTGTAGTCCGAAATCAATAAAAATTATTTTAATATCGACATTCTGCATATATTATTGGTGTAACATATTGAAAATACATTCTCCTTAACGTATATCAGACATTTCATGGTCAAATGGTCGAAAAAATTACCGTAACTTTAAGAAAATAGCAAAAAAGTCGATTTTTTTCGATATTTTGAAATTTCAAGGTCACTTAGGTAGGGTAAAAAATATTTGAATCACTTTTTGCTATGTAGGTACAAATTCACTTGCTTCGAACTATTTTTCTGATAATTTATATACCGAAAAATAATTTTATTGTCAAATAAAGAGCAATATATCACTTTTAAATATTTTTTTTTGTAATTCAAAGTCGAGAAATTTACCATGAATCTAAGAAAATACGAAAAAGTCGACATTTTCAGATTTTTTGACACTTCAAAGTCAATTAGGGAGGGTAAAAAATATTTTAATGGAATTAGCACTGTACAGGTATACATCGACTTGCTTTGAACTATTTTTCATTGATAATTTAAATCTAAAAAAAAAAAAATTTTCCTGTTCAAATTCGAAGAAATGCTTCATTATTTTGTGATTTTTAGCAATATCTAAGATGCAGAGACAGAAGGATTTTTTTAATTAAACTTTAGGGGAGTGTTTTTGAGTCCCAAAAGAAAGTTTTCATTGCTATTAGAACTTCGCGCAAAAAACTTTTTTTTCGATACGCCCTAATGTCCAAGGACTAAAAGAGAAATAATAGAATTAATGCATTAGTTTTAGGAAAATTGAATAAAGTGTAATTCAGTGACGTCATACAATTGTCGAGAGAATTTTTCTTCCAGATGTAATTAATCGACTTACATAACTTCTTTACTTACTGACACCTCGATGATGGTCGAATGATTCATCTAGAGATAGAATTTTAAATTTAAGATAATTTTTTTTATGTTGCACATTTATCATTAGTCACTATTAAGTGAGTCTTAATTGCACAAAGTGGTAAACGAGTAACCAGTTATAAATAATAGTATATAAGGCGATGAGTAAAGAATAATTTGCAGCTTTTAATCTTCTTGATTTTAATATCTTATAGATGCGTAATTCAAATAATTAATGGAAAAAGCCTTTTCAACTAATTTTTTCTTTATTTTTATCAAGTGTCTGGGTACACGGAAAATATTTGGCTTACACGCTCACCGAATTTCGATGAACCTAGTCGCTCTTTCCAGTTTCCCTAGGCTTATTTTGAAGAATAACTTCAATTTTGAGATTGTTTCTTCATTCTTTCCTTGCTTTTGAAAAACCTTTTAAATACTTTACGCTTTGCATTATTCCTAAAGATACAAAAAGATTTTGAAGAATAAAAAATTAAGATAACGGCGGACGTTTTTCTAAAAATAAACAAATTTGTGCTTTTTTTTTAATATTCGATATTCGAAAAAAAAACTCTAAAAAGAAAATTATTAATTTCGAAAAAATCTATACGGGAATGTCTTACCTTTTTTCGATAATATTCATCACTGTTTTTTTAGGATTTGGGTCATTCCATTATATTTCGCAGGAGTCGGTTACGACCTAATATTGAAAAATTTTGATAATTAATTTTAATAAACATCAATATTTTTCAACTCATTAATGACGTAAATATTTTTCAAGCTTATATTTGTATCTTACCAAAAATCTTATTTTCAGGAAATCAGAGAGACCATTAAAAGTTCAAATGAATATGTTTTGTTATAACGAAGACCTGATTTACTTACGGTAGTGTTATATTCAAAATAAAAAAAAGTTTCCCTCATATAAACAACGTAACCTTTTATTTTAAACTTTATATTATTGATTGATCGTGAAAGGTCATTGAAGGTTCATCAATAGGTCAATCGACGCGTCTCGGTTTAATTAGCTTAAAATGTATACCGTGTTTTATGACCATATCTTCTATAATGCATCGTCATAGTTTTTAGGCATAAAAAGCATAAGAAAATGTGTATTTGGACTATGACTCTATACGGAAAGAAATAGCTTATTGAATTTTAAGTTACTCTTTATGAATCGCAGATATAGAGTTTTATGTGACTAGTCTTATAAAATTTCAGGGTTTTTTCATAAAATAGTATTTACTATTCTTCTACTATTAAATGAAAGTCACAGTAAATGTATAAGAATCTGTCTTAGATTTGATAAGACTAAAGTCTGGGTCAAAAGTCGAGGCTCCTTACTTTTTTTTGATTGCAAATCGCTAAAAAAAATCTGTGAATTGTTTAATAAAAGACATCTCATAGCGTGAAGTCTTCCGAATTCAACGATATGATCAATTTTATCCTAAGAAATTTTTGTCAATATCCAGAGGGTAAATCATCCCAAAAAACAGAAAAAATGCACATATATTCTTTCAACATTCTTTAATGCAATACATTTTTTTAAATTCTGAAATATTCAATAATTTACTTTTTACGGGGTTTTATTTAAAAATACTTCACCTTGAGAATGAATGAAGATTCTATCAATGAATATTACAATCAATGATTATTACAATGCATATTATAGCAGTTTTGTGATGCGAATGCAGTGCAATAATTAAATTTAGGTTAAAATAACTGTAACGCAAGAAATAACATTTAGAATATTTCAGAATATAATCAGTGTTAATCACAATAGTAACTCCAGAACAATCCGACTCCGTTACTATTGCCATCGTACACATCAGGGCCGTGCGAAGACTGAGAGTGAACTGACGCAATGTGACGCAACGTGACGCAGTTATCCAGTTAGCCCCTTAGGGTACAGCGCTTTATCGCTATGCTACTGATTTGTGACGCATGAGTGACCAAGGACACCTCCCCTTTCGGCCCCGCGCCGCGGATCCACTCATCCAGAACCCCGGCGCGGTAACATTTCTCGCAAAGCGCAAATCAAGATTCACGAAATTTAAGTTCGAGTGTATCTGAATATGAGTAAATAAAGTTTGATATAAAATCTGTAATGAATTCCCAAAAAATCGATCAAGAATCTAAAAATTAAAATGTCATAGGTTTTCAAAATCAACTTCGGATCGAGATTAAACAGCGAATTTTCAATATTTTGCAAAAATAAAGATTTTCTATCAAGATGTAGGGATGCTGAATGACAATAAAAAAGGTTTAATCCAAACAAATAATCTTTTCTGAGAAAATAAAAATTGAAGATCGCGAAAATATTAGAAAATAGAGTAGCAAATGCCGGTGCGCACGTGTATCACACGCTATTTTTTCCAAAAGCCGTCCGAGAAAAGTATTTAGACCTTTTTTGCACTTTTCCGCGAAATTTTTCTTATTTCTAAAGTACACATGCGCATCCATTGCGTAGACTCGCAAAATATATGTCTTTCAAAGTGCGCATGCGCCATTATTATTCCAGCACAATGTGCTGGATTGAATCACTGCATATCATTCAGAGGCATGGAAATCCGCATTTTCGGGGCAGATATTACAAAAAAATGATTATTACGTTAAAGTTTTAACTAAATTTAAACTAAAATTTCATTGAAAACGTAAACAAATATATTCTATAAAAAAATAAGATTTCGAAAAAATCCTTTTACCACAATGTGTATTTGATTTTTAAAGAATTCTGTATGCAATAAACCCATTTTCGATAAAGATGTTGGTTAGCAGTTTTGTACTCTGTAAATTTGAATCAGTGACATTTCACCGATTTCCAGTGAAAATTCTTACTGATTTTAATCAGTGACCCACACCAAGCTATTTGAATCAGTGAGATATAGATAAAATACCTTATATATAGATAAATACCATTGTATTGCATATCAATATTTCCAACTTTTTTTACAAAAATCAAAAATACGAAATTGCAAAAATGATCAATAGAAAAATAAATACAAAGTACTGGAAGTCATCTCTGTGGAGATCTGTCTCAGGAGAAGTTGAATTGGCGTACGAGATAAGGCCTTGAATGCCCCCCTTATAAGATTTTAAGCAAACATGGTCCATGGAGCTAAATCGGATACGTGGGATGATTCTGTGTTTACGGGAAGTTGGGAAACCTTGATTGATTTTTTCCTCCTCCATTTGGTGTTATAGCGTCCAGACATCCAGACGTTTTACGTTGAGTGAAATTTGTTGACAGTAAGAATGAAGGGCCAAGTGCAAATGAAAGAGGGCGTTGCGTGTGCGGAATAGGAAAAATAGGGCACCAGGCCTTGAACAGCGCATCGTTTTAGCCTATAGATTGTAATATGGGAGTGTGTAGATGTGAATGGGGTGGTTCAATCTAGGATGTTCGAAGGTTGTGCACTGTGGGGTTGCAAAATAATGAAGGGACAGCAACCGTTGCGTTGGTCGTTATGGTAACCATGATTTCATCTAAGAGCTTAAAGATCCATTCAGCCAAGAATAGGTCCCCCATTGGCTTTCGTTATCTGTAACGAACTCTATGGACAAACTACAATTACTTTTGCGCTAATTGTAATTTCACCATTGGACATAGGAATGGGAGGGGTCCATGTAAGTTCACGCATACGAAGATTAATCCAGAAAAACGCAGGCAATTTCTCACGGAAGTCTTATCTCCACATTGAAATATTCGTTTCATCGATTGAATTGATTTTATTGCGAAATATGATACGCCTACGTTTCTCACAAAGAAGGGTGCTGGATATGGAATTAGAAATATAGTTCCTATTTTGCACGAATGCCTCTTGCTATGAAAGCTATCTCTAGTGATTGTATAACTTTATTATATCCAATCCGCTTCAATATGATACCATCTATCGACCTGTAAAATAGATATGCTTAATTGTCTTGCATGATACGAAATCGATTATTCTAACAACCTTTTCAATTTAGCTTTTTATCTTCCTATTTTTACATGGTGGTCAGTGAAACTGAAGACAAGAGCTCGCGATCTTAAAAATGTTTAAATTAAATCTTTTAAAACTGACAAAATTTTTATTTGAAGTATCGCAGTATACGCTGAAAAAAAAAGTATTATTTCAGGGATCATTTTCGGTATTAAAATAAGACTCAGAAAAAACAGTCTCGAGTGTTACTAAAATGAGACCACTGACATTGAAAATAGCAGCATGAAGTTATTCTATTCAAAAACAGGACATGCAAAAATGATACCGTAAAAAAGAGATATCTATTGTTTACAGTGTACAAAACTAAAGTACATTTTTGAAGCCTTCTAACTTGAATAAATTTAATTCTAAAAGAGCTTCAAGATCAGAAAGTACTCCAAAATAAAACATTCAAACTGCACAACTTCAAATAAGCAGTATAATCTTCAATATTAAATTAATTCGAAATTTGAAAACTCAAAAATCAGACAATCTCCAAATGAGGCTCACTTAAAATTTTATTTTATTTCCAAGTGAAAGCAATTAAAATTGAACAAATTTAATTTTCAAACCCTCAAACTTAAAAAACAACTTTAGTATTAAACACTGAAATCTGAAAATTTGTTTAATTTAAATGCATCACACTGAACATTTATAAACTCGAAACGCTTACAATACTTTACAATCGAAAGCTTTCCATATTGTTGAATTTAAAATGTAAACCCTACAAAAATTTACAATTGTTAATAATTACTTCCGTTAAACTTAAATAACTTCGGAAATAAGCATTAAAAACTGTTTCAAGATCGAAATGAATTCTATTTTCTTATGAACCATTTTATGTGCCAAAATCAGAACACAAACTCAGCTCACAGATCAAAATTAGATTTCAAACTAATTTCTCTCCTGCTCATTGGAGACAAATATGTCACAAAGAAGAAAAGGATCACAAACATTAAAAACTTACAGTTATATCTGGTAAGGTTTATAATTATGACTTTCTGGATTTAAAAATTAAAAATTAGTTAAAGCAGGTGGCAAGCACCTACAAGAAAGGCTTTTGTATTTGAAATTATTACTATGAAAACTTAATGATTGTTCTTCCAAGGAACAACAGGGAATTTTTCAGAAAATTTTTAAGTTAGGATTAGAGTGAAATATGAAAATTTTCATATGTTTGCCTTAAGTTCATTACGGTATGTTCAAGATTTACTTTCTTACAGCATTGGAAGTTTCTATAACTTCTGCATGGTTATATACTTTCATCAAGGATTCAAAATTTGCAGCCTTCTAAGAATAACCGGAATTTTTTTTAGAAACTATTAAAGTTAGGGGTTAGGTGAAGATTTGAAATTTCTCTATGTTTTCCCCAAATTTACTCTGGCACCTTCAAAATTGACTTTTATACATCTTTGTCAATTTTTATAGCTTTTGCATTGTTACTTTCATTGAGAATTTAAAATTTACAGCGTCCTAAGAACAGCAATGTTTTGAAAGCTTTTAAAATTAGAGGTAGGGTGGAAATTTGATAAGTTTGCCTCAAATTGACTATGCCACGTTCACAAATTGACCTTATTAAATCATTGTACATTTTGTTAGCTTCTACGTATTTACTTTCATGAAGAATCAAGTATTTTCAGACTCCTAGGAACAACATGATTTTTTTAGAATATTTTAAAGTTAGGGGTTGGTTTAAAATTGCAAATTTTTCTATTTTTGGCAAAAATTCACTATAGCACCTTCAGCCTCTTAGGAACAACAAGGAATTAGTTAGAAAATTTTAAAATTAAAAGATTAATTTTCAACGAAGAAGATTAATATTCTACCAAAGAAAATGAATTTTCAACCCGATACTTGAATTTTCAATTAAAAACGATCAATTTTCAACCAAAAATATAATAGTTAAATTTTCAGTTAGAAAAAAATTAATTTCAAATAAAAAAACAATTAATTTTCAACCAAATAGTTAAATACAGTAATATAAAGCTATTTTTACAAATGAAGAATCATTGTTATTGAATTTTATATTGCAATTTAAAAAAATCTGCCCGCTGTGCGGGCACATTCTCATCGCGCACATTTGCGCCCAGACCTTTTAAAATTGAAGGTCAAATCATCGACAACTGTAATTTCGTGATTGTGACTTCTCTTTTGTTGAAGCTCCTTTGGCTTTAACGAACA
>JAABKJ010008104.1:0-11535 GCA_011634705.1 Andricus grossulariae | reverse complement strand
AGAAATCTGCTTTACTCCCTTTTTAAAATCTTTAAAATCCTTGAAATCTTCTGAAAGTTTTGAAATCTTTGTGAAATCTTTTGAAATCTTCTAACCAAATTTAAAATCGTTTAAATTTTTTGAATGTTTTGAAATCAGATGTATTGCACCCTTTATGAAATCTTTGAAATTCTTCTATTCTTTTGAAATCTTCATGAAATCTTTGAAATACTTGTGAAATCTTTTGTATTCATTTGCAAGCATTAAAATATTTGAAATCTTTTGAAATTTTCGCAAAATCTTTGAAATCCTTGAAATCATTTAAATCTTTGTGAAATGTTTTGAAATCTTTATGAAATCTTTGAAATATTTTGAAATCTTCTAAAACATTTTGAAATCGTTTAAAATCTTTGCAATGTTTTGAAATCTTTGATATCTGGTGTACTGTACCCTTTTTAAAATATTTAAAATCCATGAAATCTTTTGAAAGTTTTAAAATCTTTGTGAAATATTCAAAATCTTTGTGAATCTTTGAAATCTTGTCTACACGCCTGTTTCAAATCCTTGAAATCTTTTTTAAGCCTTTGATATCCGTGAACTCTTTTTGAAATGTTCAAAATCCATTTAGATATTATTAATATTATTAAAAGATAAATTATATCTTGATAAATAACAAATTTTTGAGTAGCAAGATTTATTCTAAACGAGGTGTTTCTTTCATAACAGACTGAAAGATTTAAATTACTCTCTATATTTCAATAAAATAATTGTTTTAAAAGCAAAACAAAAATTCAAATTCAAGGTTCTCGTGAAAAATTCAAGGAGATTTCCAGGTTTTCAAGGTTTAAAAAAAATTCAAGAAGAATTCCAGGTTTTCAAGGTCGCTGGACACACTGTTAATCTAATGACTAGATACTGTCGAAAACTTTTAGACGCTCGAATTACGAATTTAATTCCTCATTAAATTCCATAATATTAAAATAATTAAGATTGATTTTCCAAACTCAAATTTACCTCGATGAGATTGCAGTTCCGTTAATCTTTCTTCTATGCACAGAGCAGTGAGACGAGCTTCTGCATCTGGATCCCAACAATCTTCCATTGTTTCCTTTATCAAGCGGACTCCTGGTTTATCTACCAAATTTCCTTCTAATAAAGGTCTCGCCTTATGGCGAGAAACTAGTACTTGCATTTGTTCAAAAGTTGGATGTAATCCTAAAACATATCGATAAATGTTAATTTCTAAAGAAATTATTGTAAGAAAATGAGTGCCAATGTTTCTTATTCAGTATTACAATTAATTAATCAGGGTGGCAATTAATCAAGAGCAAAACATTGCAAAATGAATGAATTTTGAAAAAATACTTAATTTTTAAACTAAAAAATATCAATTTTTTTACAAAAAATGGAATAGTTAAACTTTCAGCTGCAAAAATTAATTTTTAACAAAAAAAAAACCGGATTTTCAAAAAAATAGTTCAATTTTCAATCAAAGTGATGAATTTTCAAATAAAATTATGAATCTTCAACTGAAATAGTTCAATTTTAAACCAAAAGGATGGATTTTCAACCAAAAAGATGAATTTTTAAACAAGAAGATTAATTTTCAAATAAAAAGATTAATTTTCTACCAAAAAATACTATTTTTCAACAAAATACATGATTTTCTAACGAAATAAATGAATTTTTAATTAAAGAAGACAAATTTTCAACAAAATAGTTGAATTTTGAACTAAAAAAATAATAATATTCAACCTAAAATGGAATAGTAACACTTTTAGTTGAAAAAAATTAATTTTAAAAGAAACCTGAAACCTTTGAAAATTTTGATAATTAAAAAAACAAATTTATTTGAAACCTTTTAAAATTTTGGTAAAATCTTTGAAATCCTTTAAATCTTTGTGAAATGTTTTAAAATATTTAAAAATTTAATTAATTAATTTAATTTAAAATTTTTTAAATGTTTTAATTTCATATTTTTAAATTTTGTTGTTTATATATATAATGTATTATAATAATTCAAATATCAAATATTTTCATAATATTTTCAAACAAAAAAATTAATTTTTAATGAAAAGATAAATTGTAACATTAAATTAATTTAAATAAAAAATTATAGTTTAATGAGAATGTTTATATATAATGTATTATAATAATTAAAATATCAAATATTTTCAAATAAAAAAATTAATTTGTAATAAAAAGATAAATTGTCAACCAAAACTTAAATAATTAAATTTCAAGCTTAAAAAATTAATGCTTAACGAAATAGATGAATTTTCAACTACAGCTATGGAATTTTCAACTGCAAAAAGTTAAATTTTCAGTTAAAAAATGACTTTCAACAAAGAAAGCTAACTTAAAAAAAAGTTACATTTTCAAACAAAGTGATAACTTTCCAAATAAAATTGTAAATATTTAACTGGAATAGTTGAATTTTATACCAGAAAGATGAATTTTTAACTGAAATGATGAATCTTTAACTATAATAGTTGAATTTTTGAACAAAAAGATTAATTTTCCACCAAGAACATTAATTTCTACCAAAAAATACGACTTTTCAATTAAAAAAGATAATGTTTTGACCAAAAATATTCAACTGGAATAATGGTTGCATTTTCAGTTAAAAAATATCCAAAGAAAAAACAAGTTTTTAATGAAACAACTCATTTTTCAAACAAAGAAATGAATTTTTAACGAAAGAGTTTAACTTACAACCAAATAATTTTATTTCTAACCCAAAAGATGAATTCTCAACTAAAATGATAAATATTTAACTGGAATACTTGAATTTTTAACCGAAAAGAAGAATTTTTAAACAAGGAGATTAACTTTCAATGAAAAAGATCATTTCCTAAAAAAAAATCAATTTTTTAACAAAATACGTGAATTTTTAACGAAATAATTGAATTTTCAATTAAAAAAGAAAAAATTGCATCCAAATTGTTGAATTTTGAACTAGAAAAGAATAATTTTTAACTAAATTGAAACAGTTAAGTTTTAAATTAAAGAAATTAATTTTCAACTAAAATTAATGAATTTTTAACTGTAATAGTTGAATGTTATGCCAAAAAGATGAATGTTCAACCAAAAAGATTAATTTTCTATAAAACAATACGAATTGCCCACAAAGTACATACATTTTCAAACAAATAGTTTAAGTTTTAAATGCAAAATTTCAATTTTCAACCAAATAGTTGAATTTTCACCACAAAAAGAAAAATTGATTTTTAACAAAGTAGTTACATTTGCAACCAAAGATAAATTTTAAATTAAAATAATGAATTTTCAACCTGAAAAATGAATTTTTAACAAAGCAGTTCCATTTTAGGCAAATAATAACTTAAATAATTAAATTTCAAGTTTAAAAAATTAATATTTAACCAAATAGATGAATTTTCAACTACAATTATGGAATTTTCAATTGGAATAGGTTAAATTTTTAGTTAAAAAAATTATTTTCAACAAAAAAATCTAGCTTTCCAAAAAATAGTTACATTTTCAAACAAAGTGATGACTTTTCAAATAAAATTTTTAATATTTAAGTCGAATAGTTGAATTTTTATCCAGAAAGATGAATTTTTAACTGAAATGACGAATCTTTAACTAGGATAGTTGAATATTAGACCAAAAAGATTAATTTTCAACCAAGAAGATTAATTTCTACCAAAAAAGACGAGTTTCTAACTAAAAAAGATGTTTCAAACAAAAATTGAATAATTAAATTTTTAGTCCAAAAATAAATGTTCAACAAAAGAGACGAATTTTTAACTAAAATTATGGAATATTCAACTGGAATAATAATTACATTTTCAGTTGAAAAAAATTTTCAACCAAAAAACATCCAAGGAAAAAATAAGTTTTCAATTAAACACCTCATTTTTCACCCAAAGAAATGAATTTTTAACAAAAGAGTTTAACTTTCTACCAAATAATTTTATCTTCAACCTGAAAGAATTATTTTTAAATAAAATAATAGATATTTAACTGGAATAGTTGAATTTTTAACCTAAAAGAAAAAATTTTAAACAAGAAGATTAACTTTCAATGAAAAAGATAATTTTCTACAAAAAAATCGATTTTTCAACAAAATACATGAATTTTCAACGAAATAGTTGAATTTTCAATTAAATCAGATAAATGTTCATTCAAATTGTTCAATTTTGAAATAGAAAAAATTAATTTTCAACTAAAAATGGAACAGTTCATTTTTCAGTTAAAGAAATTAATTTTCAACCAAACTGATGAATTTTCAACTAAAATTATGAATGTTCAACTGGAATAGATGAATTTTAAACCAGAAAGATAAATCTTTAATGAAATGATGAATCTTTAACTACAATAGTTGAATTTTTGACCAAAATATTAATTTTCGACCTAGAAGATTAATTTCTACCAAAAATAACGAGTTTTCAACTAAAAAAGATCATTTGAAAAGAGATGAATTTTCAACTAAAATTATGGAATATTCAACTGGAACAATAATTACACTTTCAGTTAAAAAAACAATTTTCAACCAAAAAACATCCATGGAAAAAATAAGTTTTCAATCAAACAGCTCATTTTTCAACCAAAGAAATTAATTTTTAACAAAATAGTTTAACTTTTAACCAGATAATTTTATTTCCAACCTAAAAGATGAATTCTCAACTACAATGATAAATATTTAACTAGAATACTTGAATTTTTAACCGAAAAGAATCATTTTTAAACAAGAAGATTAACTTTCAATGAAAAAGATAATTTCCCACAAAAGAAAAATCGATTTTTCAACAAAACACGTGAATTTTCAACGAAATAGTTGAATTTGCAATTAAACTAGATAAATTAAACAAAAGAGTTTAACTTTTAACCAAGTAGTTGAATTTTTAACTAAAAAAAGATGAATTCGCAACGAACAATGTGAAAAAATGTGATAATTCCGAAATATTTCTTCTTTGAAATACTACTTCTACTCTAAAAACGGCTTGAAGTACTTTCTTTATCTAAAATTCAGAAAAGGGAACTATCAAATTGTGACGAATTCTGACTTCGAAAAGGGATTTTTTAAAATTCGTTTCTTCTAAATCCGAATTATAATTCTTTAAAAAAATTCCCATTCCATGTCAAAAATTCCCGGTTCCAAGTAAAATTATATTTCTTTACCGAAACTCACTGTCCTAAAATAAAAACGATGATTATTTTCTAAAATTCTCTGTTTCAAGTAAGATAAATGTGGAGTAAGCGAATAAAACGTGATAAATCCATTTTTTGAAATAATTGAGAAAATGATTGTCTCTGTATATTTGGGCTATCATCAATTCGATTATCAAACTTCAGTCAGCGAAAAAAATCTCATAGAGCAACAAATGTGCAAACGATTTTTCTTATAATGGAAAAAAATAATTTCTTCTCTCATAAAGTATAGATATATTTAAAAATTTTCAGAATCAGACTCTAGGAACGTTACATTCTTTAAGAAATTACTTTTCTAAATTGACCAAAATTATTAAAACAATGAAAACTTGAATTTTGCTATGATCATCAGTAAATTCTAGGGTTTTCAATTAAATTTCAGGTCATTTTTCGATTTTTCCTTGGTCGAAAAAATTCCCAGTCATTTCCCGGTCAATAAAATTCCCGGTTTGCCGGTCAAGTGAATAATTGAATTAAATTTCACAAGAAATATGTTTGAATTAATAAAATGCAACAGGTAATTTTCAGAAGAAAGTAAAAGCGAGGTACAAACCAATTTCTTTCTCGAAAGGCTGCTTATATGGTGGCACCTGGAACCCAGGAACATAAATATCAGCACAGCGGGATACTATTTCCCATAGTACTAATCCAATTGCGTAGACGTCTATTTGTTTAAGAGAACTTTCGCAATCCCTTAAATTCACAGCACCTTCTAATACTTCCGGTGCCATGTATCTGAGCGTGCCAACCTGAAAAAAATATCTTTAAATAAAAATGTGAAACCATATACGAATAATAGCGAGGCTTAAAATGTGAAAATATATCTAATATTAATGAGAATGTAGAGAAAATTATGATTATAATGAATTTGGCGATAGCTTACATCATTAATCGACTTTGTTTCATCGATTTGTACCGCTAATCCAAGATCGCATATACAGCAACTACCGTCGGCTTTTATTAAAATATTCCTCGAATTGATATCTCTGTGCGCCACACATGGCTTCAATTTTCCTGTAAAACATAAATGGTAAGACATTCTTAAATCTTTTCTATATTTAAAAAAAAAAGATCTCGCCGCCGCTGTTTCAGGAGTCGAGAATGTTTTTAGAAGACCCTTCCTATATTTCTTAAAAGGTATACTCTGTTCATCGAGAGAATACACAACGGAAAAGACGAATTTACGTCCAGTTTACGCAGGCTACCATAAAAGTGTGAAGTTTAGGCGTGGTTGACTGATTTTAAAGTTTCCACTTTAAAGGAATCCTGTCTATAAATTTCACGGCCGCTTCTCCCGAAAGGAGCACAGTAGGATTTACTCCAGGCATTCCTGAAAAACCTGCGCGACGTTGAGTATTCTCTCGCTGAACAGAGTATAGTACAATATTGTACTAAACATACTGCCCTAACTGAAAACATAGATCTGAATTTCAGACACTCCCTATATTTCTAAAGATATATTCTTTTCAGCGAGAGAATACTCAACGGAAAAGACGAATTTTCGCCCAGTTTACGCAAGCTGTCATAAAAGTGCGGAGTTCAGGCGTGGTTTACTGATTTTAAAGTTTCCACTTTAAAGGAATTTTTTCCTTCGAAATTTATAGCTTTTTTTCATAAATTTCACGGCCGATTGACCTGAGAGAACAGCAGGATTTACTCTAGCCTTTCCTAAAAAAAACTGCGCTACGTTGAGTATTCTCTCGCTGAATAGAGTAGAGTACGATATTGTACTAAATATACTGCCCTAACTGAAAACATCGAACCAAATTTCACACCCTCCCTATATTTCTAAAAAGATATACTCTTTTCAGCGAGAGAATACTCGACGGAAAAAAAACGAATTTTCGTCCAGATTCCGCCGGCTGTCATAAAAGTGTGGAGTTTAGGTGTGGTTTACTGATTTTAAAGTTTCCACTTTAAAGGAATTTTTCCTCAGAAATGTATGGCCTTTCTCATAGATTTCACGGCCGATTGTCCCGAGATAACAGCAGGATTTACTCTAGCCTTTCCTGAAAATACTGCGCGACGTTGAGTATTCTCTCTCTGAACAGAGTATAGTACAATACTGTACTAAACATACTGCCCTAACTGAAAACATAGATCCAAGTTTCAGACCCTCCCTATATTTCTAAAAAGATACACTCTTTTCAGCGAGAGAACACTCGACGGAAAAGACGAATTTTCGTCCAGTTTACGCAGGTTGTCATAAAAGTGTGGAGTTTAGGCGTGGTTTACTGATTTTAAAGTTTCCACTTTAACGGAATTTTTTCCTTTGAAATTTATGGTCTTTCTCATCAATTTAACGGCCGATTGACCCGAGAGAACATCAGGATTTACTCTAGCCTTTCCTGAAAAAACTGCACTATGTTGAGTATTCTCTCGCTGAACAGAGCATAGTACAATATTGTACTAAATATACGACCCTAACAGAAAACATAGATCCAAAATTCAGACCCTCCCTATATTTCTAAAAAGATACACTCTTTTCAGCGAGAGAATACTCGACGGAAAAAACGAATTTTCGTACAGTTTGCGCAGGCTGTCATAAAAGTGTGGAGTTTAGGCGTGATTTTCTGATTTTAAAGTTTCCACTTTAAAGGAATTTTTTCCTACGAAATTTATGGCATTTTTCATAAATTTCACGGCCGATTGTCCCGAGACAACAGCAGTATTTACTCTAGCCTTTCCTGTAAATACTGCGCGACGTTGAGTATTCTCTCTCTGAACAGATTATAGTACAATATTGTACTAAATATACTGTCCTAACTGAAAACATCGACTCACATTTGTTTAGAGTATGATTTTTGGAAAAATATTGTACCTAATAAACTAACTAAAAACATAAACTCAAATTTGTGTACACGAACCAATGTTTATTTACCGGAAACGAAGACTGGATACTAGGGTGGTCCAACAAATTTTTTTTTCGAATTCTTATGAATAACGCCCGGATATTTGTTCGAATCCACTCAAAAATAAATCGATTTTTTTTTAAATGATATAGAGGTGGTGCAAGCCCCAAGAAGTTTAACACGTACTTCCCATAAGAAAATAAAGACGTATTTTTAATTTTTATTTAGAATCCTCAATATTAGCTGAATCGAGTTGAAACTCAACATTTCTCTACACAATTAGTCATAGAGTACGAATAAAATATTACTTTTCAAGTAGCATCCCCATAATTCTGTTTTATAGGGTCTCCAAAAAACCCCATAAGTGAAAAAATGGGTTTTGCGAGTTTTTGGCGCTAATTATGATTTTTTTGCATTTTTCAAAATGCAAATTGTTCCTGATGCAGAAAATACTACTTAATACTGATAATTACATGTTTAAATACATTTTTTAAACAACTTATTATTGTTTTTAGCAATTGTCTCTTACAATGGAGATAGAAAGTCACGGTTTTTTAAAAAAATTTCCACTTTTTGTCCATTTTTCAATTAGAGAGAGGTAATAGTTAATTAATGTTAACAAACATAATTGTTTAAACAATTTATTATTATTCTTAATAATATTATCTTAGAATAATGCTAGAAAATTGCAGTTTTTCTGAAACTTTCAACGTTTTGTTCACTTTTCACTTGGAATGAGTTAAATAATTAATTGAAGTTAACAAAATTATTTGTTTAAATAATTTATTATTATTATTATAATGCTAGAAAGTTACGGTTTTTTTCTGAAATTTACAACTATTTGTTTACTTTTGACATAGGGCGAGTTAATAATTAATTCAATTTAGCAAAAATAATCATTTACCCACTTTTAACTTAGTAAAGTAATAAATGATGCAAGTTAACAAACATAGTTGTCTTAACAATTTATAATTGTTTATAACTATCTTCTCTCAGATAAGTGCTAAAAAGTTGCGGTTTTTTCTGAACTCTTAAACTTTTTGTCTAATTTTCACTTAGTGATGTAATCATGAATGCAAGTTAACAAAACATGCTTGATGCTTATTTAAACAATTGATTATTGTTTATAACTGTATTCTCTTAGAGTAAAGCTAGAAAGTTGCTTTTTTCTAAAATCTTATGTTTTTATTAGACTTTTTAGTTATGAACAAATATTAAGTGAACCTCAACAAGAATAATTTTTTAAACAGTATTTTACTTTTTTCAGTGCATTTTTTTTGCCCTTTTCCCAATGTTTAAAATAATTAATTTAAACATAAAAGCTATCTTACGAAAGAGACAAAAACAAGGAATGGAATAATTAGGAATAGATGGGGGAACTAGGTGTGTAAATGACTTGTAAAAGTTTTGTTTTAAATTACAATAAGAATTTTATTGCAAAGTGTGAAAGAAAAATTTGGAATTGAACATATTTTGATATCAGCCACCCTCCAGCAAAATATATTCACGAAAAAGAAGGAGATTGTTTAAAATATGTTTCTCTCTAATGTTTATTTATCATTTGTTCATAACTAAAAAGGCAGAGCAAAATTAAACATTTCAGAAGAAACAGTAACTTTCTAGCTCTTATCTAAGAGAAAATAGTTATAAACAATAATACATTGTTTAAATAACTATTTTTATTAAGTTGCATTAATTATTACCTCACTAAGTGAAAAGTGGACAAAAAGTAAAAAATTTCAGAAAAAAACAGGAACTACCTGTCATTAATATAGATGAAGGTAGTTATTAACAATAATAATTTGTTTAAACAATTATTTTTCCTCAACTTGAATAATTATTAAGCACTTCAAGTGAAAAATAAACAAATATAATTAAAAATTGCAGAAAAAACCGCAACTTTGTACCATGAAGCAAAGAGAATATTATAAATAATAAGTTGTTTGAACAATTATGATTGTTAATTTGAATTAATTATTATTTCACTCTAATCGAAAAATGGACAAAAGTTAAAAAATTTAGAAAAAAACCGCAACTATGTAGTATTATTATATAAGATAGCTATAGACAATAATAATTTGTTTAAACAATTATGTTTCTTGAATTGCATTATTTACTATCTCACTTTACGTGAAATGTGAACAAAAAGTGGAAAATTTCAGAAAAAACCGCAATTTCTAGCATTATTCAAAGATAATATTATTAATAATGATAATAAATTGTTTAAACAATTATTTGTGTTGGAATTAATTAACTATTACCTCTCTCTAATTGAAAATTGGACAAAAAGTGGAAATTTTTGGAAAAAACCGCGACTTTCTATCTCCATTCTATGATAAAATAGCTAAACTTATGGGGTGATATTTGAAAAGCAATATTTTATTCGTATTCTATGGATAATTGTGAAGAGAAATATTGAGTTTCAATTCGATTCAGCTAATATTGAGGATTCTGAATAAAATTTACAAAAACGCATTTTTTTTCTTATGGGAAATACGTGTTGAACTTTATGGGGTTTGCGCCACCTCTAAATATCCTTTAAAAAAAATGGATTTATTTTTGTGTGGATTCGAACAAATTTCCCGGCGTCATTCATGAAATTTGAAGACAAAAAATGCAATGCATTTTTGGACCACCCTACTGGACATAATATCAAATAATAATATCAAATAAATAAATAAATAAAAATAATAGTATCAAACTAGAAACTAGAATTCGAATTTATATTTACCATTTTTGTGGATATCAGTATGCAAGTAAGCAAGACCTTTGACTAATGAAAGGCCCATTTTACAAAACGTTGTCCAGTCTACTGTCTGGGACCGCAAAAAATCTGTCAAAGTTCCTCCGGGCGCGAAACTCAAGACCAAAAGATATTCTGTGTTGCCCTCTAAACTTATTCTTTCGTCTGCACCTGCAAAATAAGATCTGAGTGAAACTAGTGTCAAAATTTTTTGTTTAATAAACGAATAATTATATTATAGAATTAATTGTTATCTAAATCTACACCAAGTATTTTTTAAATATTCAAATAAGCCAAAATGTATGTCTAAATTTTTAATTGTTTAATCTTTTAAGCTTTTAGGTCTTGAATAGTTAATCAGGATGGCGATTCGGCGGACGATTTCAAATTCCCGGTCAAGATTTTTAATTTTCCTGGTCAACTAAAAGAAACATATTCATATTTGGAATTTCCAACAAAAAATGGAATAGTTAAACTTTCAGTTGAAAAATTAATTTTCAACAACAACAAATAAACGGATTTTCAAGAAAATAGTTCAATTTTCAACCTAACTGATGAATTTTCAACTAAAATGATTAATCTTCAACTGGAATAGTTGAATTTTAAACCAAAAAGATGAGTTTTCGACTAAAACAATGAATCTTTAACTGAAATCGTTGAATTTTCAACGAAAAAATTAATTTTTACTAAAAAAGATAAATTGTCAATCAAAACTTAAATAATTAAATTTTAAGTAAAAAAAATAATGTTCAACCAAACCGAGGATTTTACAACTGAAACTAGAAT
>JAABKJ010008103.1:0-11535 GCA_011634705.1 Andricus grossulariae | reverse complement strand
AGTTAAATTTTCAACTAAAAAATAAAATAGTTATATTTCAGTTTAAAAACTGAATTCTGAAAAAATGCATTTTCAACCAAAAATTTAAATTTTCAACTCAAAAATAAAATAGTTACATTTTCAGTTTGAAAAATTGATTCTGAAAAAAATGCATATTCAACTAAAAATAAAATAGTTATATTTCAGTTTAAAAAATGAATTCTGAAAAATGCATTTTCAACCAAAAAGTTAAATTTCCAACTAAAAAATAAAATAGTTACATTTTCAGTTTGAAAAATTAATTCTGAAAAAAATGCATTCTCAACAGAATAGTTAAATTTTTAACCAAAGAGATTAATTTTCAATCAAAATGATGATTTTTTAACAAAAAATTCTGAAAAAATGCATTTTCAACCAAAAAGTTAAATTTTCAGCTAAAAAATAAAATATTTAAATTTTCAGTTAAAAAATGAAGTCTGAAAATAATGCATTTTCAACAGAATAGATACATTTTTAACCTAAGAGATTCATTTTCAACTAAAATTATGATTTTTTTTTTAAATGAATTCTGAAAAAATGCATTTTCAACCAAAAATTAAAATTTTCAACTCAAAAATAAAATAGTTACATTTTCAGTTTGAAAAATTAATTCTGAAAAAAATGCATATTCAACTAAAAATAAAATAGTCATATTTTAGTTTAAAAAATGAATTCTGAAAAAATGCATTTTCAACCAAAAAGTTAAATTTTCAACTAACAAATAAAATAGTTACATTTTTAGTTTGAAAAATTAATTCTGAAAAAAATGCATTTACAACCAAAAAGTTAAATTTTTAACCAAAGAGATTCATTTTCAATCAAAATGATGATTTTTTAACAATAAATTCTGAAAAAATGCATTTTCAACCAAAAAGTTAAATTTTCAGCTAAAAAATAAAATATTTGAATTTTCAGTTAAAAAATGAAGTAAAAAAATGCATTTTCAACAGAATAGTTACATTTTCAACCTAAGAGATTCATTTTCAACTAAAATGATGATTTTTTTTTAATGAATTCTGAAAAAAATGCATTTTCAACTAAAAAGTTAAATTTTCAACTAAAAAATAAAATAGTTATATTTCAGTTTAAAAACTGAATTCTGAAAAAATGCATTTTCAACAAAAAATTTAAATTTTCAACTAAAAAATAAAATAGTTACATTTTCAGTTTGAAAAATTAATTCTGAAAAAAAATGCATATTCAACTCAAAATAAAATAGTCATATTTCAGTTTAAAAAATGAATTCTGAAAAAATGCATTTTCAAACAAAAAGTTAAATTTTCAGCTAAAAAATAAAATATTTAAATTTTCAGTTATAAAATGAAGTCTGAAAATAATGCATTTTCAACAGAATAGTTACATTTTTAACCTAAGAGATTCATTTTCAACTAAAATGATGATTTTTTTAAAAATGAATTCTGAAAAAATGCATTTTCAAATCAAAAGTTAAATTTTCAACTAAAAAATAAAATAGTTATATTTCAGTTTAAAAAATGAATTCTAGAAAAATGCATTTTCAACCAAAAAGTTAAATTTTCAACTAAAAAATAAAATAGTCACATTTTCAGTTAAAAAATGATTTCAGAAAAAAATGTATTTTTAACAGAATTATTAAATTTTAGACCAAAGAGATTAATTTTCAACTAAAATGATATATCTTCAATAAAAAAAATTTTTTTCAACAAAAGAGATAAACATTCAACCAAACAGTTGAATTTTCAATGAAAATTATGATTTTTAAACCTAGAAGTTTAATTTTCTACCAAAAAAGGCAAATTTGCAACCTAATAATTTTCAACCAAAAAATTTAATTTTCAACTAAAAAATAAAATAGTTACATTTTCAGTTCGAAAAATTAATTTTGAAAAAAATGCATTCCGAACAGAATAGGTAAATTTTTAACCAGAGAGATTAATTTTCAATTAAAATTATGATTTTTTTAAAATAAATTCTGAAAAAAATGAATTTCCAACCGAAAAGTTAAATTTTCAACTAAAAAATAAAGTAGTGACATTTTCAGTTAGAAATGAATTCTGAAAAAAATGCATTTTCAACAGAATTATTAAATTTTGAACCAAAGAGATTAATTTTCAACTAAAATGATGATTTTTTTTAATGAATTTTGAAAAAATGCATTTTTAACCAAAAAGTTATATTTTCAACTGAAAAATAAAATAGAGACATTTTCATTTAAAAAATGAATTCTGAAAAAAATGCATTTTCAACAGAATAGTTAAATTTTTAACCAAATTGATTAATTTTCAACTAATATAATAAATCTTTAACAACAAATTAAGGAATTTTCAACAAAAGATTTCTAAATTTTCAAACAAAAAAGATCAATTCTTGATTAAAAATATGAATTTATGTACAACCAAAAATTGAACAGCTACACTTTCATTTACAAAAATTAATGTTTAAGATAACAGTTGAATTTGTAACCAAAAATATGAACTATCGACCAAAAAGACTAATTTTCTGCCCAAAGACTCGAATTTTCAAAAAAAAAAAAAAAAAAAGATTTTCAACGAGTAAATTGAATTTTCAACTGAAAAAATCAATTTTCAAACAAATAGTTGAATTTTTAAATAAATAAGATAAATTTTCCACCAAAAATTAAACAGTTAAATTTTCAGTTAAAAGAATAATTTTCATCAAAAGAAAAATAATAAATTGTCAAATAAAGGAGATTCATTATTAAACAGAAAAAATAAATTATTCACAAAATAATTAATTTCCAACCTAGAAAGACGATTTTTTTTACCAGAAAAAATAAATTTTCAATCCAAAAGGACGAATTTTTGACAAGAAATGACTTTTTCAAAAATTAGTTAAATTTTCAAGAAAATAATTAAATTTTCAACCAAATAGTAGATTTTTTTAACAAAAAACATGATTCTTCAACAAAATAGATTAATTTTCTACCAAATTGTTGAAATTTCAAGTAAAATGTTAAATCTTCATCCGAAAAAAATGACTTTTTTAGAAAAACTTAGAAAAAAAAACTTCAACTTCAAACCAAGTAGTTTATTTTTCAAAAAAAAAAAAAATAATTTTCAACAAAATAGTTGAATCCTCAAACAAAAAAGCTTAAGTTTCAACAAAATAGTTAAATTTTCAATTTGAAAATAGAACAATTACATTTTCAGTTAAAAAAATGAATTCCGAAAAAAATTAATTTTCAACAGAATAGTAAAATTTTCAATTAAAGAGATGGTTTTCATTCAAAAAGGATAAATTTGCAACCTAATACATGAATTTTCAACCAATTAGTGGAATTTTAAACTAGAAAAGATAAATTTTCCATCAAAAATATAAATTTAAAACAAAAAATTGAACATCTACATTTTTAGTTGAAGAAATAAATTCTGAAAACAATTAATTTTCAGAAAATTAGTTAAATTTTCTTCAAAAAAACTGAATTTTTAAAAAAAGAGATCAATATTGGACCAAATTGTTGAATTTTGACCAAAAAAATGAGTTTTTAACCAAGTAGATTTTTTTTTCTACCAAAAAAAAATGAATTTTAACAAAATTGTTAAATTTTCAGCCAAACAGATGAATTTTCATCTAAAATTATGAACTTTCAACCAAAAAAATTACATAAAATAACTCTTCATTTTTTTATGACAGACAAAAATTAATTTTTAAGCAGAGATGAATTTTCAACATAAAATGTAATCGTCGATATTTAAACCAAAAAATATTTTCATTTTAAATTAAAAATTGAATTACAAAATTAATTCATCTAAATTATCGCGTATAAAGAGTGAATTACTTACAAGTGGATTACTTTTAATTATTTCGGATTACAAGTGGATTACCAAAAAAAAAATACGTCAAAAATACGAGTTTTCAAACAAAAAAATGAATTTTTAATTAAGAAGTTGAATTTTCAACCCAGAAGATGAATTTTCTACGAAAACAATTTTTTTTAAACAAAATATATCAATTCAATAAAGAAAAAACAGGGATTCTAAAAAAAAGTTAAATCTTTAAAGAAATGTGTTTTTAACCAAAAATAGAATAGTTAAATATTCAGTAAAAAAATTCATTTTCGATCGAACAGATGAATTTGGAACCAAGAAGATTATATTTCTATCAAGAAAGATAAATTTTTAAACAAAATTTGAAAACTTAAATTGTCAGTTGGAAAAAAAATTAATTTTCAACCAAAGCAAATGAGGTTTTAACCAAAAAGATAAATTTTCATCCAAGATGATTAATTTCCTACCAAAAAGGTCAATTTTCAACCAAGAAGATTAATTTTCTGCCAAAGAGATTAATATTTGACAAAGTACATGAATTTTAAACCAAATATTTGAATTTGTAAGGGAATTTTTTTAAGAATTAAAAAATATGGAGTGTTACTGGATATTTTATAAAAAATATTAACACTAGCGTTAGCCTTTAGCGTTAACGATATAATGTGATGTGTGATGTGGTGTGATGCTAGCATGTGATGTGATGCTAGAATGTGATGTGTGATGTGTGATATTAGGATGTCATTGTGATGTTGTGATGCGATGTTTGATGTGATATGGTATGATGCTAGCGTGTGATGTGATGCTAGAATGTGGTGTGTGATGTAAGATGTGTGATGTAAGATGTGTGAGGTCAGGTGTGTGATGTAAGATGTGTGGTGTAATATGTGTGATGTAAGATGTTATCATGTGATGTGTGATGTATATGTGTGATGTAAGGTGTGTGAGGTAAGATGTGTGATGTCAGATGTGTGGTGTAAGATGTGTGATGTAAGATGTTATCATGTGATGTGATGCTATAATGTGATCTTTGATGAGATGTGGTATGATGCTTGCATGTTATGCGATGCTAGAATGTGATGTGTGATGTGATGTTTGATGTGATATGGTATGCTGCTAGCGTGTGATGTGATGCTAGAATGTAGTGAGTGATGTAAGATGTGTGATGTAAGGTGTGTGATGTAAGATGTGTGAGGTAAGATGTGTGATGTAAGATGTGTGGTGTAAGATGTGTGGTGTAAGATGTTATCATGTGATGTGATGCTATAATGTGATCTGTGATAAGATGTGGTATGATGCTTGCATGTTATGCAATGCTATTATGTGATGTGTGATGCGATGTTTGATGTGATATGGTATGATGCTAGCGTGTGATGTGATGCTAAAATGTGATGTGTGATGTAAGCGGTGTGATGTAAGATGTGTGATGTAATATGTGTGATGTAAGATGTATGTGGTAAGATGTATGATGTAAGATGTGTAATGTAAGATGTGTGAGGTAAGCTGTGTGATGTAAGATATGTGATGTAAGATGTGGGATTAAGATGTGTGATGTGTGATGTTATCATGTAATGTGATGTTATAATGTGATCTTTGATGAGATGTGGTATGATGCTAGCATGTAATGTGATACGAGAATGTAATGTGTGATGTAAGATGTGCGATGTGCGATCTTAGGATGTGATATTTGATGAGATGTGGTATGATGCTAGCATGTGATGTGATGCTGGAATGTGATGTGTGATGTGGATGTGTGATGTGATGTTAGAATGAGATGTGATGTGGTATGATGCTAGCATGTGATGTGATGCTAGAATGTGATATGTGATGTGATGCTATGATGTGATATTTGATGAGATTTGGTATAATGCTAGCATGTGATGTGTGATGTGATGTGGTATGATGCTAGCATGTGATGTGATGCTATAATGTGATGTGTGATGTGATGTGGTATGATGCTAGCATATGATGTGATGCTAGAATGTGATGTGATATGATTTTATACTAGAATGTAATGTGGTGCGATGTTAGGATGTGATGTAATGCTAGAATGTAATGTGGATGTGTGATGTTTAATGTAATGCTAGAATGTGATGTGTGACGCTAGGATGTCATTGTGATGATGTGATGCAATGTTTGATGTGATATGGTATGATGCTAGCGTGTGATGACATGTCATGATGACATTACATGATGACATAGCATGATGTTAGAATGTGATGTGTGATGTAAGCTGTGTGATGTGCGATGTTATTATGTGATGTTTGATGATATGTGGTATGATGCTAGCATGTGATGTGATGCTAGAATGTGATGTGTGATGTGATGTGATATGATTCTAGCATGTCATGTGATATGATGATAGCATTTGATGTGTGATGTTAGGATGTGTTGTTATGCTGTGATGTGATGTTTGATGAGATATGGTATGATCCTAGGTTGTGATATGATATGATGGTAGCATGTGATGTGTGATGTCAGGATGTGATCTTATGTTGTGATGTAATGTTTGATATGTCATGTTGAGATGTTTGATGTTATATGGTATAATCCTAGGATGTGATTTGATATGATTTGATGCTAGGATTTAATGTGGTGTGATGTTAGGATGTGATGTGTGATGTGATGTGGTATGATGCTAGCATGTGATGTAATGCTAGAATGTGATGTAAGATGTGTTATATTATGCTGTGATGTGATGTTTGATATGATGTCATTCTGTGATGTTTGATGTGATATGGTATGATCCTAGGATGTGATGTGATATAATTTGATGCTGGGATATAATGTAGTGTGATGTCAGGATGTGATGCTGGAATGTGATGTGTGATGTAAGATGTGTCATATTATGCTGTGATGTGATGTTTGATATGATGTCATTCTGAGATTTTTGATGTGATATGGTATGATCCTAGGATGTGATGTGATATGATTTGATGCTAGGATATAATGTTATGTGATGCTAGCATGTGATGTGATGTGATGTGGTATGATTCTAGTGTTTGATGTGATGCTAGAATGTGATGTGTGATGTAAGATGTGTGATGTAAGACGTGTGATGTAAGATGTGTGATATCAGGATGTGATGTTATGCTATGATGTGATGTGGTATGATGCTGACATATGATGTGATGCTAAAATGTGATGTGTGATGTAAGATGTGCATGTGATGTGAATTGATGCCAGGATGTGATATGTGACTTATGACACGGTGTCATGCTAACGTGTGTGGTGGCGTGTGATAAGGTTTGATGCATGAATGTGTGATGTGATGTGATTTTATTCTAGGATGTGATGTGGTATGATGCTGACATATGATGTGATGCTAAAATGTGATGTGTGATGTAAGATGTACATGTGATGTGAATTGATGCTAGGATGTGATGTGTGATTTATGACACGGTGTGATGCTAACGTGTGTGGTGACGTGTGATAAGGTTTGATGCTTGAATGTGTGATGTGATGTGAGTTTATTCTAGGATGTGATGTGGTATGACGCTAGGATATGATGTGATGTGTGGTGTGTTATGTGTGATGTGTGATCTGCGACGTGTGATGTGTGATGAGTAATGTGTGATGTGCGTGTGATGTGTGATGTGCGACATGTTATGTGTGATTGTGGTGTGAAGTATGATGTGATGTGGTATGATTCTGGCGTGTGATGTGATGCTAGGATGTGATGTGTGATGTAAGATGTGTGATACTAGAATGTGATGTTATGCTGTGATGTCATGTTTGATATGATGTCATGGTTGATATGATATCATGTTATAATGTTTGATGTGATATGGTATGATCCTAGGATGTGATCTGATATGATTTGATGCTAGGATGTAATGTGGTGTGGTGCTAGAATGTGATGTGATGCTTTGATGTGATGTGTGATGTAAGATGCGCATGTGATGTGAATGTGTGATGTGATGGGAGTTTATTCTAGGATGTGATGTGGTATGATGTTAGGATATGATGTGATGTGTGTTGTGTTATGTGTGGTGTGTTATGTGTGATGTGTGATCTGTGACGTGTGATAAGTAATGTGTGATGTTCGTGTGATGTGTGGTGTGTGATGTGTGATGTGCGTGTGATGTGTGATGTGTGATGTGTGATGTGTGATGTGTGATGTGTGATGTGTGATGTGTGATGTGTGATGTGTGATTATACTTCATATTTCTTGATTTATATTGATATTTAATACTTAATTATTGATACTTAATATTGATGTGATACAACACATGCAGTTTTTCCCGCCATAAAATTTAAAAAATTTAGTACTTTATGAAAATAATTCAAATAATACTAGACTTATGAATTATACGAGTAATTTTTTGTTTAACGTATTTTTTTTAATCGTATAAACAATTAATAAGCATTCACTTCTGGTTTTTCCTCAAAAAAAATATAGGGAAAATTGTATTAAAATTTAAATGATTATCCTATAAATTTTTGAACCAGTGTCGCCCTCTCGTAGGATATACCGAAAACTAAAAAAACATCCGTCGATAACAGTAGAGACCACCACCCTAAAAATAGTTACCTCGTGGGACCGCCGAAGGCGGATAAATCACAACAAGTTTTCTCGCTCGAAAAGTAAAAACTGAAAAATAAACATAAATAACTCGAAAAACTGTCATAAAAAAGTAAAATATAAAGTAATTAAGAACCCTGCATAATATTTTTTAATATCCACTCCCTGATTCGCGGAAAATCGACTATTTACCAACATAACCTCAAATATCTTTTATTACGTGTGCTTTGCACCTAAACATGCCTTTATTTTCAATTTAACTATCAAGAATTCTAATTTAATGACTCATAAACTATGAAGTCACGATAATGAATGCATATTAGAATGTCGGTACGAATTTTACAGCGGTACACTCGCAAGGAATTCCTAACCTCAACCCTCTACACATCGACGAAATTAATCCAAAACCTGAAACTCAAATCCACCCAGCCGGCCTACATTTACAACATGAACGAGGCATACCTCCGATTTGATAAAAGACAGGAAAACTTTGAATTCACATTCAGGTACGTGAACCCAGAGTGCAAAGTCGATCGGCAATTCAATTTTAACAGAAAATCAGCGGAACCTGTCTCCGTTTTTTTGAAAAGAGTCGACCACAATGTCAGTAAAGTAGTTGAAAAGAAGAAATCCAAGTTGAAGAGAAAACAAAAGGCTAAAGGAGTCACAAGTGAAGAACCCGAGGAAGAAAAAGAGACAGAGAAAGACAATTTTGGAGATGAAGTGGTGAAAGTTGCTCTTCTGGAAAACGAATCAATCGTCGAAAATCATCTTCCCTGTGGAACTGTTTTCGAAAATGTCTCGCAATTAACGTTACTCATTGTCGGAGAGAAATATTCCATCAGAAAAAATGTACCCTGGGTTGAAGACGTGAGTTTACCGAAAAGTATTCTTGTCGGGTTTCCAACTTATCCGTCACACTTTTCGTCTGTTTACACGAATTTGAAAGACTCGAGGTTTGTCTGGTTTAAGAATTTGGTGTCGGATAGTCCTCGCAAACCACCGAAATGGGTGGAAATCGGTGAAGGGTATTTTTATGTCCCCAGTGGAGAGGATTTAGGTTGCCAGCTGAAATTGACTTGTATTCCGGGAAATGAAGATCAGACGGGACCTTTGATTGAGGTTGAATCGCAGAATTTAGTCGAGGCGGGACCAGGTCGGTGTCCTTTTGAAAATCGACAGGAGTTTACTAAAGAAAAATTATCGGGCGACAGGTAATGAATAATATTTTAGAATTTTTAATTTTCAAGAAAAAACCTTATTTTATCGACTAAAAGAAGTCGATGGAATCAGGTTTTTCCTTCGAAATTCCAAATTGGGATTTCCCTGACGTTAAATCAAGAATATTTACGTCCCGAAATTTTTTTTTTTGTATTTTATATCAGTTATTGGGATGCCCACGTAATAACTGAATTTTTTTAAGTGTCTTGCCCTCCTGATTTTTTAGATTTTAAGAAAATCTGTATTTAAACAAAAATTATTACGACATCCATACGCGATTTTTAAATCTTCGGGATGAAGTAATAAAAGCTTTTTTTAAATCATTGTTTCCCGGGCGTGAAATCAAAAGACTATTTACTTTTTTGTTATTCTTATTTCATTTATTTATTATTCAATTAGGATTTTTTGTCTCGGAATTTTATTATTCTGTTCAAAAATCAACAATTTTGTTTAAAATCACCCTATTTATTCAAAAATTCATCTTTTTGGGTTAACAGTTGAACTATTTGGATAAAAAATTACACCGTTTGGTTGAAAAATAACTTTTTTGTCGTAAATTAATTTTTTCGGTTGACAAATTTAACTCTTTTGTAGAAAAAATCATATTTTTTATTGGTATTATTAACTATTTAAAAAAAAACTTTTTTTGTTGAAAATCAATTTTATTTATTGAAAATATATATTTCTTAGTTGCAAATTCATTAATTTACTGGTTGAAAAGTCGTATTTTTTTGTTGAAAATTAAACTTTTTTTTTATTGCAAAAATTTTAGCAATAATTTATTTCTTTGGTTGAAAATTTCACAATTTTTAATCAAATATTTTGTTTTTTCGTTGAAAATCAATATTTTTCATCTTGAAAATATATCTTTCTTAGTTGCAAATTCATTAATTTATTGGTTGAAAAGTCGTCTTTTTTGTATTAAAAATTCAACTTTTTTTTAATCAAAAAATTTGTCTTCATTAACTGCAGAATCTTTCATAATATTTCATATTTGAAAATTCAAAATTTTCGTTGAAAAATCAAAGATTTCGTTTAAAATTCATGTATTTTGTTGAAAAATAATTTTGTTACCCAAAAAAAAGTATATTTCGAACTAAAAGATAAGTCTTTTTACCAAAAACACGAATTTTCTACAAAATAGTTAAATTTTCAAAAAAAAAGATGAATTTTCAACCAAGAAGAATAATTTTCTTCCAAAAAAGTCGAATTTTCAACTAATAATGGTACAATTTAACCAAAAATTGAAATAATTATATTTTCAGTGTTTAAAAAGAAAACAAGGAAACATTTATAACTAAATAGTAAAATTTCCAATCAAAGAAGTGAATTTTGAAACAAGAAAGATTCTGCATTTAACAAAGAAAAGTCTATAAATTAATTTTTTCAGTTTAAAAATGTAACACTTTTGTAAACAAATTCGCCTTCGGCATCAAATTTAATCATTTTTGATGAAATTTTTTCATTGTTAACCGCTGAATCTTTCGTGGTTAAAGATTCAACGATTTGGTTGAAAAATCTTTTTTTTTTTGTTGAAAATAAATTTTTGTCTTAAAAATATATCTTTCTTAGTTGCAAATTCATTAATTTGCTGCAGAATTTTTCATGTTTGAGAATTCAACGATTTCGTTGAAAATTCATCTTTTTGGTTGAAAATTTAACTGTTTTATTGAAAAATAATTTTTTTACCCAAAAAAAGGATATTTCGAACTAAAAGAAAAGTATTTTTACAAAAACCAAGATTTTTCTACAAAATAGTTGAATTTTGAACCAAAAAGATGAATTTTCAACCATGAAGACTAATTTTATTCCAAAAAAGTCGAATTTTTAACTAAAAAAAGGTACAATTTTACCAAAAATTGAAATCTTTATGTTTTCAGTTAAAATAATGAAGATTTAAAAACAAAAGAAGGTAACATTTTTAACAAATAGTAAAATTTCCAATGAAAGAAATTAATTTTGAATCAAGAAAGATTCTGCAATTAATAAAGAAAATTTTCTTTCATC
>JAABKJ010008102.1:0-11535 GCA_011634705.1 Andricus grossulariae | reverse complement strand
TCAAAAACATGTAGTAATGCTGGCTTCAGGTCACCCTCTTATGCGAAACTCGGAAACTATTAGTGGTATCAAATTCTACTTTGCGCAGGAATTTTGTGCTAATTAAGTGCTCTGGAGTTGTGCCAGGCACAAAATCCAGGCACTTTTTTTTAACAAAAACATGTGGTAATGCTGGCTTCAGGTGACTCTGGTATGTGAAACTCGGAAACTATTAGTGGTATCAAATTCTTCTTTACACAGGAATTTAGTGCTTATTTAGTGCTAATATATGCTGCAAAAATTAAATTTTTTTCCCGGTAATTTTGGTCAAAAACATGTAGTAATGCCAGCTTCAGCTGAAGCCACAACTCCCCTATGCACAACTCGGAAACTATCAGTGATATCAAATTCTTCTTTGCGTAAGAATTTTGATATCTCTAATAGTTTCCGAGTTTCGCAAAGGGGAGTTATGGTTTCAGCTGAAGCTGGCATTACTACATGTTTTTGACTAAAATTACCGGGCACAACATTTTTTTCTGAAGCATAAATTGGCACTAAATAAGCACTAAATTATGGCATAGTGCCCATAACGATATGACAATGTTGGAATTCCAACTTCCGGGACCTTTTGAGTTTCCTTATGGTCTCTCTCTTTTATCATTATTCAAAGTTTGTGTGCCCTCGAGCTTCCTTCGAATCTTCATCCCATAGTATCCTCTTCTTCTGAAACCTTTTGCTGTATTGAAAATCGTAATACCTTTATAGTTTACGACCTCTTTATCTCCTTTCTTATATAGTAACGGATTTAAGACTGCCCTCTATTCTTCAGACAACTACTCTCCTCTACATTACCCACATCTTACAATTTTTTAATCTTTCCTGTTTGTTCCTACTTCACTGAAAAATAATTTCTGACTCCCTTTCCTTCCTGCTGCCTTTACCCTCCCTAAACTTCTTATTTATTATATCCCCTCAGTTTACAATTTCTTCCATTACGACATTCATTTCCCCTCTTCTTCATTTTTTCATTTTTCTGTATTATTTTCAAATATTCTCTCTAGCTTCCTTCTTCTCCTTCTCCCTTTATGACCCCTTTTCCCAATTTTATTGATAAATTCACCAAGTGCCACCTTTAAATTACATTTTATCTAGACCCTAGATTTCTAGATATTCTAGATCGTTTGCTCATATCTGCGCTGTATACTGTTGATCACACCACATGCTGGGTTTCAAGTTCTGAAATTCTTTCTAAATACCTTTTATAATGATTTGAATTTGTTTAACAATTTTAAGAATAAAAAATTTGCCTTAAAATCTTCCAGATTCTTTTTTTACAATTCTGGAAATCTTCTTGAATCTTTCAAAATTTTATCTTTGAATTAATTTTGAAAATAAAGGATTATTTGGAATTTTCCCTGGAATCTTAAGAAAATTTTTTTACCCTCAAAATGTTTTAAAATGCTTGAAAAGCTTCTTAAGTCAGGATTCTACTTTCGAACGCACGCAAAAAATGCTATTTTTGTAAACATTTTTTTCAAACATTAGGATAGATATTGATGTCGGGTTTCTGATGCTTAATGAATATACTCTTAAAATACATTTTTAAAAATTTTACTTAATTTTATGCGCTCTATACAATACATTTAAATGGCACCCGAACGCGTTTTTTCTCGAAACCTCGTTTTTTACCGCTTGTTAAAAAAATCTCCGAAACTACCGAATCGAATAATCTGAAATTTTTACCACATATTTTAAACATATACATCAACCAGTGGTAGCAGATTTATATGATAATTTTTATTTTTACTGTTATTTTTTTGCAAAAAATAAGCAAAAAAGTGAAATTTTTTATTTTATTTTTTTGTTCGAATTGCCGCCATTTTGTTTTTTTCGCATGTAAATAAAAAAGTCTGCTAACACCGATTGATGTATATGTATAGAACATATGGTGAAAATTTCAGACAAATAGATTCGGTAGTTTCGGAGATTTTTTTAACAAGCGGTAAAAAACGTTTCGAGAAAGACGCGTTCACGTGCCATTTAAATGTATTGTATAGAGCCTATCAAATAAACTAAAACAATTTCATTAATATATTTTAAGAGTATATTTATTAAGCATAACAAACCCATCATCAATATCTTTCTTAATGTTTTAAACAAAATTTACAAAAATAGCATTTTTTTCGCGCGTTTGAAAGTAGAATCCTGCCTTAAATCTTTGTTCAAAATCTTCAAAAATCTAAATCTTGTTTAAAAATTTTTTAAATACAACTTTTTTTAAATTGTTTCAAAACTTTTAAATATCTTTCAAACTTATTCAAGTTTTTTTCTTGTAATCTTGCAAAATTAAACAATATTGCTTTTAAATTTTCTCGAATCTTTTTCGAAATTTGAGGAAATCATGAGTTTTATAATTTTCTTCAATTTTGTCCTCAAATCAATTTTTAAAGTAAGAAGTCATTCGATGTTTTCCCTTGAGTCTTGAGAAAACTTTTTCATTCTTTTCAAACCTCTCAAAATTGTTAAAAATCTTATTTTTTTCGAAATCATAAAAAATCTCCTTTTTTTAAATTTTCAAATCTTTAAAAGTTTACCATTTGTCTAATCTTTTAAAAACTTCAAAAATATGTTTTAAGCTCACTCCAATTTTTTTCAATCTTGTAATCTTGCAAAATTAAAAAAATGTGCTTTTTAATCTTTTTGTAAAAAGAAGAATTCTTAATAAAAAGTGTAGTAGTTGATATTTTAACCAAGAAAAGATTTTCATTCTACACCAAAAATAGTTGAATTAAATAAAAAAAACGAATTTTTAGTAAAACAGTTGAATCCTCAACCATAACAGACTCATTTCCGACCAAAAAATTTAATTTTTAACCAAAAAGATGAAATTTCTACCAAAAGAGGTGAACTTCCAACAAGAGTTGAAATTTTAACCAAGAAAGATTTTTCACTCCACCGAGAAAACAATTTTCAACAAAATAGTTGAATTTTTAAACTTGAACAGATAAGCTCTTAGCCAAAAATCGAATAGTTCGATTTTTGTTTAAAAAATAATAATTTTCATTGAAAAAAAAGGATTTTGTAAAAACCAGTTTTAATTTTTAACCGAAAAATACAAATTTTCAACGAGAAAATTAATTTTCAACGAAACAGTTGAATTTTCAGCCCAATAGTTGAATTTTTATTTGGAAATAATTACTTTCAGCCTAAAAATATGAATTTGGAACACAAAATTTAATAGTTGATACTCAAGAAAAAAGATTTTCAGCTAAACAGTTGCATTCCTAACAAAAAAATTAACTTTCTACCAAAAAAGACGATTTTTTAACAAAATACATGAATTTTTGACTAAAAGTGATAAATTTTCAACAAAAAACTATACATATTTTCTACAAAAATAGTTGAATTTCAACCAAAGGAATTTGATTTACAAGATAGTAGTTCAACTTTTGACCAAATAGTTGAATTTTCTACCAGATTGTTGAATTTCTGAGGCGAAAATAAGAATTTTCTTCAAAATAGTTGAATATTCAAGAAAAAAGTACATCTTCAAACGAAACAGATCAATTTTGAACCAGACAGTTGCATTTCTAAACAAAAAAGAATAAATTTCTACAAAAAATAAATGAATTTTCAAACCAAAAATACGAATATTTAACAAAATAGTTAAATTTTTAATCAAACCAGATTTTTCAGTCAAGAAAGAAAAAAATCTCAATCAAATTTTATACGCGTATACAATTAATTCTTCAGTTATACTTTGAAATATTTTAAGATTGTACTTAAATTATTATTCATTAACATATGTAATGAATTTTCTGTTATCATTATAAATCATTCCTATATGAAAGTAAAAAAATGTTTGCCCTCAAAATCACACTGTATTAAAAACACAAAATTATCAAACACATTACACGTAAGTGAATATTCAAATATTCTATGCAAAAGTTGTTCAGCGAAGAAAATTTGACGAAAATATTTACACTGCAGTAATAACAATACAAATTGTCAAAAAACATTATAGTTGAAAATTTTTTTTAAAACCCTTTTTCTTTAATTCCTTGTACAACAATTTTTTTCATTTTAAAAATTGTTTTTTGAAAGAAATTCCATTTCTTTTTTAATATTTTAATATCGAAATTTAATTTTTAAAGATTGTTCATACCAATAGAATTGAAGAAAACCACAAAGGTTGAGAGAAGAGCACCAAAAACGAGCTTCATATTTTTTTAGATTTACATGAAACTTTTCGGGGTAACTCGCAAATATATGCTTTATTCCCCACCTCATCACGTTGCCCAATTTTATGCATATTCATTTTATAATGTCGTGACGATAAGTATTTTACACGAGGCTTATCAGAAGATGATTTAGTCTTTCCTCGACGTTTGTTTTTTATTGCCAAATAAAATATAATATATAAAGCTATAGAGAAAAATGTATATGGTTAGCCTTGTAACGATTTCATCAAGATTAAAATTCGCATTCACATTAACAGTTTCTCTTCTGAATTTAAAATACCTATCTAATCAATCAGCAGACACAATTATTTCCAATTACACCCCCTCTTGAGTGCACAAAGGCTCAGGAAAACCTTTATAAGCCTAGTATTCTCGAAAGTATAGTTTCTTTCCTTTTTTAATTCTGATCAAGAAACCTAATTCTTCAGAAATTTTAATTTAAAAGATTTATTTAAATCGCACAGAATTTGTTATCATTAAATTTGTTTTCGAAAATTTGTTCCTCGAACCTTTTCAACCTGCCACCCTTCTTCTCTTTTTTTCGCTTAAATAAGAAAAGCGTAATATTTTTGGTTAGAAGTGGATTAATTTTAATGTAATGTTAATGTTGATGATATAATGTTAATAATATATAATAAAATAATGAATAATGTAATATAAATATATTATAATTATAAAAATGTGTATATAATATAATATAAACTAGCTGTGTATTCGATCTCGAGTGTTTCCTCTTTATCTGCATTTATATTTATATTTATATGGTGCTCATTTCACGAGCTCTTTGCTTCCCATTGGCAAATGTATTTGCTTCCTCACAGAGGAAGCATTTGTGGTTTTTTAAATAATGGACAAACTAAAGTTTTCATTTTGGTCAATTTAAGAATGGAAATTTACAAAAAATACAAAATTATAAAATAATACAAAATTTTTTTTTAATACAGTGACAAATGAGACTAACCAAATTTTGTATTTAAAATGGTAATCTTTCGAGCTGGTAAAGGGAAGGGGGGAATTCTATAGCACCCTATCCCTTTGCTAGCTTTATGCTAAGTTAATTTAAGTTAAGAGTTAAGTTTTCAATTAATAAAATTAACTTTCAACCAAGAGGTTGCATTGTTAAACAAAAATTATTTAAATTTTTCAATAAAAAACAGTTAAATTCGACAAAAAAGTAAAGTTTTTAACAAAAATTCAAAATCAATTTTGAATAATGTTAATGAAAAAAATGTTACTATAAAAAACCTTTTTTTCAAGTATTATGCATTACCTTCCTTACTGTTCAATAAAATGTATCAATATTATAAGTCAATCGATTCTACTTGAATCATCACATCTTCCATATACTTATATCATCTTTAAATTATGAGAATGAGAAAATTTTTACTATAAAAATAGATTTTTAATATAATATGAATAACAATAACTTCCTTACTCTTCAATAAAATGTACTAATATTATAGGTCAATTAATTCGTCTCGAACCAGGGAATCTCTTTTATTCTCGTATGAACTTTGAATTATATTATTGAAAAAAGTTTTACTATAAAAAATCGTATTTTCAAATATTATGCATTACCGTAGCTTCCTTCCACTTCAATAAAATATATCGATATTATAGGTCAATCGATTCTTCTCGAACCAAGGAATCTTTTATGTTCTTGTATCAACTTTGAACTATGTTGATGAAAAAAATTCTATAAATATTTTAAGAAATCCTTCGGTCAGTTTCAAGATGTTAGGGGTGATAATAAGCCCTCCAAATTTCATCAATTTATCTGCAACCGTTTTCAAGTTATCGTGTTCACAAAAAAGTGTAACATTATTAAAGTGAGGAAGTTTTAATTAAATGAATTTAAAATTGTTGGAGAATGCTACCATTACAAAGCTTCCTTTGTGAGGAAGCAATAATGAATATATCATGTAAATTATTTTTGCTGAAAATTCTACTTTTATATTTTTGGTTTAGAATTCTTCTTTTTTGGTTACAAATTCTCAATTTAAGTTAAAATGTAATAATTTTGTGGAAAATTTAACTATTGCGTTAAAAGTTATCTTTGTTGCTTGAAAATTAACTTTTTTGTTGACAATTCAACTAAAATCTTGCTTACTTAAAGATCTGCCTTTTTTGGTTGAATTCAATTGTTTTTAATTTAAAATTAACGAATTTGTTGGTTGTAATATCAACTATCACATTTTTTGTTGAGAATTCATCCTTTCTAGTTGAAAATTCCACTACTTGGTTGAAAGTTGATTTTCTTTGTTAAAAATTCATCTTTTTTTTGAAAATTTAACTACTTTGTTGAAAATTCTCCTTTCTTGATTGAAATATAAACTATTACAACTATTATCAACTATTAGTTGAAAATTCAACTAGTTGGCTGAAAGTGGAACTACTTTGTTAAAACAGCATTTTTTGGTTGAAAATTCATCTCTTTGGTTAAAAGTTGAACTATTTTGTTAAAAACTCGTTTTTATTAGTTAAAAAATAAGTTTTACACTAAAAATCTAACTATTATATTTTTTATTGAAAATTTGCCTTTTTGGTAGAAAATTTATTTTCTTGGTTGAAATATAACCTTTTTTGGTTGAGAATGCAACTATAAGGTTGGAAATTATTGCGTTTATGGTTGAGAAGTCAAATATTTTGTTGAAAATTCGTCCTTTTTGGTTGAATTCAACTGGTTTTAATTTAAAATTAAAATATTTGTTTGTTGAATTATCTTTCTCGGTTCAATATTTAACTACCTACTTACTTGCAAATTTAAGTAATTAGTTGAAAGTTCAATTGCTTTGTTGAAAAATAATTTTTTGGTTGAAGATTCAACATGTTTAGTAGAAAAATCATATCTATGATTGAAACTTCGGTTTTTTTTGTTGAAAATTAAATTATTTGGTAGAAAATTTTTCTTTTCTGGTAGAAAGGTCATATTCCTTGATGGGAAATTAATCTTTCCGGGTAGGAAATTAATCTTTCGTGGTTGAAAATTAACTGTTTTGTTGAAAATTCAAATTTTGAGGTAAAAATTTCAACTGTCTTCTAAACAACTCTTCTTTTCTGCTTAAAAATTGAACAGTTTTGTCAGAACGTCTAACTATTTGGCTTAACATGCACTTTTTTGAAAATTTGACCATTTGGTTGAAAATTCATCTTTGTAGCTTGAAAATTCAACTATTTAGTTCAAAATGCAGCCGATTTCGGTTGAAGAATAATCTTTTTTTTTTTTTTTAATTTTGACCGTTTAGTTGAAAATTCAACTATTTTGTTAAAAAATCGTTTCTTTTGCTCGAAAGTTCAACTATTCGGTTGGAAAATCATATTTCTTGTTGTAAAATTTACTTTTTGGTTGAAAAATTATCTTTTCAGACTTAAAGGTCAACTGTTTTCTAAAACATTCGACTTTTTATCTTGAAAACTAAACCCTTTTGTTCAAAATTCATTTCTTTTGCTAGAAAATCTTTCATATTAAATTCATTATGATCTAAGTCAATTTTATTTAAAATAATTCCTATTTTCCCTATTTTTAGAGCATTTGGAGCTGGTATTATAATAAAAGTCATTTGCATAATTTTCAGAATATATTTTACTCTGATTTACATAATCATTTTCTAGATTCCACAATTTTTAAAATTAGTGGAAAGAGTTGTAATTAGTTCGAGTCTCAAAAATTTCAATTTGCAGCCCGTTTCTTAACTCCATTTTTGGTTAGGTTAATAATAGACAAAATATAATAGTCGTTAAATATCCCTTCATTTTTATAAACATTTAAGAATTTAGATACATTTATAAAAATTTACAATATTTCCGATATAATCTTTCCTGGTATGTGTTTTTGAATTAGTGATTACCAGGTGGACGGTAGTTCCGTTGATTATTAGGCATATTTTGTTGATTATTATGCATATTTCGAATATTTTCAGCATTAGGACTTATTACGGGATAGCCCGTTCGAACGGGTACACCATTTATAAAGATCTGTCCCTCTCTAATTTGGACACCAGCACGTGTTACAGGAACGCCAAGAAAAACTTGTTGCTGATTTTGAACGCCATGATTTTCAATATGACCATTATTTTGACCATTATTGTTATTATTTGCACGATGTCCATTGCAATAACCATTTCTGTCAGATCCCGGTTCACCTTCCAATGGTAATTCCGGGTCCCTTCCCTGCGAACTTAGTTCTGTAATAAAACGATAAGAGATATTCTTGAAAATTAGGGCAAATGATCATTCGAAACTTCAAAAATTAGGGCAAACAGTAAACCGATAATTTAGAAATTAGGGCAAATGATAAGTCAAAACTTTAAAAACTAGGGGAAAAAGTAATTCGGAACTTTAGAGAATTACGGTAAATGGTAATTCGGAAAAATAAAAATTAGGGCAAAGGGTAATTCGGAACTTTGAAAATTAGGATAAACGCTAATTTGGAACTCTCAAAATTAGGTCAAATGGTAATTCGAAAAAATTACAGAGAAGCCAATAACAAATTGTGAAAATGTTATTTCGGAACTTTAAAAATTAGGGCAAACAATAATTACGAAAAATGGAAATTGGGTCAAACATTAATTCGGAACCGTAAAAATTAGGGCAAAAAGTAACTCCGAACTTTGTAAATGAGGGAAAACGTTAATTTGGAACCTTAAAAAATAGAGCAAACAGTAATTCAGAACTTTGGAATTTAGAATAAATGTTAATTCGGAAAAATCAAAATTAGGGCGAACAGTAATTCGAAACTTTAAAAATTAGGGCAAATGATAATTCGGAACTTCCAAAATTAGGGCAAGCAGTAAACCGAAACTTTAGAAATTAGGGCAAATGATAAATCAAAACTAAAAAGTAGGGCAAAAAGTAATTCGGAACTTTAGAAATTACGGTAAATGGTAATTCGGAAAAATAAAAATTAGGGCAAACGGTAATTCGGAAATTTGAAAAATTGGGGAAAGCGCTAATTATGAACTTGCAAAATAAGGTCTAATGGTAATTCCACAAAATTACAATTAGGCCGAAAACTTATAATGAAAACTTTGATTCGGAACTTTAAAAATTAAGGCAAACAGTGATCCGAAAGAATCGAAATTAGGCCAAAGAGTAATTCAGAACTTTAAAAATGAGCGTTAATTGTAATTCAGAACTTTGAAAATTAGGGAAATCTTTATTTCGGAAAAATACAAATTAGGTCTAATGATAATTCGGAAAAATAAAAATGAGGGAAAACTGTTATTCTGTCCAATGATTTTCGGTGATAAATATATTAGGGAAACTAAAATTTCGGATATATTCATGCACCTCTATAGAAACTAACATAACTTGGTAAATTGTTTTCTTATGTGACAAAAAACTTGAAAAGTGTTTAAACAAAATTAGATTGTTTCATGAAAATTGCGGTTAAATGTTCAAAAGAAAACGCCTCCATAAATAAAGTAATAGTTTTTCTTTAAAGAATTACGAATGATTACTATATTTCATTCAGTCTTATTTGCAAAAATAACATTATTTATAAACACGTGGATTTCTAATTTTGAATCATTTTATTTTTTATTTTTATCCAAAATGGTTGACTATACAGTACAGCACTTTTTTCAATATCGTTGGAAAAGCAGATGGAAGTTATATTTTTATTTAGAAACATCTGTTCTTCATTTGACCCGATTTCATTTTCAAAATTTAATTATAAAAATGTAATCTTTAAATATTTTACATACCAATAGAATTGAAGAAAACCGAAAGGGTCAAGAGGAGAGTACCACAAACGAACTTCATTTTTTTAGCTGTACAAGATATTTTTAAAAGGCTACTCGCGAATATATACTACACTCCCCACCTCATTAGGGAGCGTTTACACATTACGCAACAAAAATTGGACCCCCTCCTTCCCTTCTAATTTTTCCTAATATGTGAACCTTCCCTTGTTTATCATAAGAATATGATAAATATAATAAAGTAGTAATTCAAGGTAAACAAATTTTTTAGTCGTAGAATCATGTGCTTTTATGATTCTTACGAGTTAATCAAATATGAAATACCGTATCTGAGAAGACAAATACAGTAATTAGCTGATTCTCTGGGAAGATATTAATTCTGAAAAAATATATTCTTCACAAAATATTTTTCAAATCAGAGTAAAAGAAAATTAAAATAATTTTTTTATAATTATAATCATAAGAAGGGTAAATTACCCAGTAGATTGTATAGAAGACGATTTTTCGAATTTTATGGATGACAGAATGAGGGCCATGGAAATTTTAAATATCTGTAATCTAAGTTCTTACGGGTCGTTCATAAACTGCGTTACAAATTTTGGGCTATTTTTGATGCCCTAGATGACGGCCACAATCTTGTCTTACACCCCCCTCCCCCATCTGAAAAGAAGCGTAGCCTAAAATTATCTCAAAATAGGGGAAATAGGGTGATTTTTCACGAAAGTAAGGGAATAATAGGGGAATAAATTCTCTTAAATGAACTAACGTAAATACCATATTTAATTAAATACAAAACACTCTAAATTCCTAAGATTTTCTACGAACAGAGATGAATTTTCAACTCAGAAAGACAAATGTTTTCAAGGCCAGTTGCAGTTTCGACATGAAAAGATACATTTTCAATAAAAAAGTTCATTTTCAAACAAAAAAGATGACTTCGCTACCATAAATGATGATTTTGTTACCAAAATACGAAATTGAAACCAGTTGAATTAAACAACAAAAAAACAACAAATTTTCAACAAAATAGTTGAATCCTCAACCAAAAAGATGAATTTTCAACCAAGAAGGATTAATTTGATACAAAATAGTTGACTTTCCAACTAGGAAATACATTTTTCTAACCAAAAAAGAATTGTCAAATTTTCAATTTAGAAAATTAATTTTCAATAAACATTTTTTTTTGTAAAGCATGCACGAAATGTTTGCTTTTCGAGGCATGTATTGCGTACGGAAAGTGACCAATTCCAAAACTGTGCCACGTCTTACCTCGTCTCACGACCGTGAAATGGGCGGCCAGTCTGCGACGAATTCAATATGATGATCCGGCAAAAGTATTGTGTACCCTGAGGACACGGAGCGACCCAAGGACGACCGCCTTCTGCATTTTCCCCGCAAGTGTCTCACCATTTTCTTGACACGCAGGGATGCTTTTTAGGCTATTAGCCAGTGAAACCTTGGCACCTCCAAGAGCGCCGATGATCAGGACAATTAGCTTAACACAACATTTTTTTTATACCTTTTACCTTTTTATAGAGGTTTTTATACCTCTCTTTCTTTTCATTCTCCTTGGCTATGATGTTTTTGTCAGCTGGTGCCGAAAATTCGATAAC
>JAABKJ010008101.1:0-11535 GCA_011634705.1 Andricus grossulariae | reverse complement strand
CACGAAACGTCGGCAAGTTTCGTAGTTTTGCACACGATTGAAACCCGAAAAAGCTTTAAATTTAAATTTATCATATAGTTTAAATTCTAATTTCTCAGCTATTTTCTAGTATTTACAGACTATACGCGTATGAACGAGCTTCCTTCTGTTGGCTTCGTCTAGCTTACCACCCCTTGTTTCCTTCAGTTCTTCCAGTCGCTTCATCCATCCTACTCCCTGATAATTTCCATCAAGAATTCCTCTCGTGCAGTCATTCACACTTCTGCCTTCCACTTCCTTTCCAGTACACACTTCTAACACATGGGCCCAAGATTCCACTTCATAACGGCGCATTCTACATAATTTCTCCTATTCCACTTTCTCTCGTTTTCGAACTTTTTTAGGTATTCTGGTTCACCCACCAGCCTAACCAACTTATACCATGTGTTGCATTTGATTCTATAATTTTCCTCCATCTGGCATTTCACTACCTAACTACCATCTCCAATTCTATCTCGTGCCGGTCTATACTCTTTTTCTGGATACCACATTGTTTCCTCATTTCCACCTTGAAAGTTCTGAATTGACTATTCTCTCTATATTCTTGATCACACTCAGGCATGCATGCTTAATTTTGCTCCCCTCTCCCTTTTTCAGCTTCTCTTCAAACCGTCAAATTCTTTTTAACTTGCCTAACTATCAATCTCGCTGTTCTTAGTTCCTTTCTCAACATATATCCCGGGCAGCTCCAACTCACCCCCATGACCCACCTCAAAAATCTGTTGTGAAGACTTTACACTCTCTTATGCTCTTTCCATCTTCAAATCTCTACTTCATAATATAAGACTGCCCAGACTAACACATCAAACATCCATACGCTCATCCTCAAGTCGTTCCTGAATCTTCTCTTCCGTATGCCCCAAACTTAACTCATTATTTTACTCGTACACTCGATCGATTTCTTCAGTTGCAGTTCGTTGACACAAACAAAAATTTACAATCTGAACAAATCCATGAAAAAACAATGTGTTAACAATTAAATATCACCGATGTCTTTTCGATTCAAAATAAGGTTTGCAACACTATATTGCAATCTACTTAGTATTAAATTCCTAAGTTTGAAAAAAATGACTCTTCTACGCTATAAGGTAAATAAATTGTGTAATATTGTATGTGGTACAGATAAAGAAACTCTTAAAAACTAAAATCTCCGTGCACAGAACATAAAAAAAAACAAAGACAAAGGAAAGACAGCTTTGTGGAAACAATTAACATAGTTTAATCATATATTTGACTCTAACAGCAAAGAGGTAAAAATATTTAATCTAGAAAAAAAATATCATAAAATGTTGAAAATAAAAGCACTGCGAATTTTAGATCAGACGCTTATAATTTAAACATTATATATCATCATGTCATACAGTTATTTGGTAAACTTTTATAAATCTCATCTTGTAAGTAAAACTTTCATAAATTTGAACTTGCCAGTATACTTGCATAAATTTCAATCTACCAGTAATGTGGTCAATTCCTAACCTCCATTCTTCGAGCAGACACTCACTGTTCAATCTTTCTCAATCCGTTCCCCTAATTTGAATGAATGCGAAACCAGTCCAAAGCCACCTCTCAATTCTTTTTAATCCGTGCGCCCAATCCAATTGTATCCGAACCCACAATTCCATCCTTATAAATCCAAGTGCCTAGTCCGAATGAATCCGATCATCATCCAGAAAGACTATTCAATCCTTTTCAATCCTGTTGAATTTGTGGGTCCTTTTGAAATTCAGTCCTAAAGAATCCGATCAATTCCAACACCAGTCCGAATGAATCAGACTGAATCCGAAGTCAATTCGATTGAATCCAACCCCACTTTTCAATCCTTTCCAACCCGTCCGCCCAATCTGAATTAATCCGAAACCACTTCTCAGGGACCGTCCATAAATTAACCTAATACGAGGGATGGGATGATGAAGTATGATAAAAAACACAAATTCCAACTAATAAGTCTTCTTATGTAACCATTTATATAAACAAGAAAATTGTCGAAAAATATGCTTCCGAACATCAATAATAGATTCGGCTCATTTAGAGGGAAATATATACTAATTAATAAAATCTTACCTTAAACTTCAAATTAGTCAAATACAGGTTAGGTTTACACCAGACTCTGAGTTCATGAACAGTATCAGGGGTAGCCTTCAAATAGCCTTGTTCATAAATGGCGAGTATCGAAACGTATACAGTCAGGACCACCTGAACAGATTTCATAATATTGTGCAACATACTCGACTGAGTACTCGTCCACTGCGTCCCTTCCGAGGCGTGAGTCGCAACCGTCTCTCTTCCTGCGCGCTTAGAAACTGCGTGGGCCAGCAATTCTATGAATTCATGAACCGCGCGATCATGAACTGAGAGTCTGGTGTACTTGAAACATTTTTAATATTTTATCTTGTAATATACTGTAATTTATTTTGTTCAATTCCCTATGATTTTGTTGTTGGATTTATAAAAGTTTGTATTTTTCTTTACTTTAAATAAATAATTGCAAGCGTTTCAATCACACTCGAGTTTCAATTTAAACACAATTTTGGTTTTGCCCTTCGATTTAAATGAGGAGTCTCCGAACGTAAAAATCAGGGCCGTGTCGCAATGTTGCGCAACGTGAAGTAGTTATCCAGCTAGGCTCTTAGGGTACTGTGCTCTAGAGAGCTTCCATAAAGGATTTCACAGTTTTTTTTGTGAATTTGCGACCCCCCCCATTGTCACATTGTGTCAATGGGGTCTCAATGTCCTCTGTCACAAACGGTCACAATCCCCCCCCCCCAAGCCCCTAAAACTGGGACAGCCTTTATAGAAGCTTCCTTATCGCTATGCTACTGTTTTGTCATGAGCGGCGTAATTCTTGGAACTTATAAAGCAAATTCGCTAAAATGGAAATTCGAGGCATGATCTTTGCGTTTTATCGGCGTTTTTTTAGTTCTAAAAGTAGCCGTTTATACAACAGGAGGGCGGACAGAAATTGTGCATTGGCGCGATAAAGTTTCGAATTTTAATTTTTTAAATACGCATTTGTATTAAAAATTTAATTTCGCATTTTTTTCTCCAAATAGGATAAGTTGCAGCTTTTTTACTGTTCGTACGATTGACAAAAAACTGTTTTTTTTTCGCTCTGATTAAAATATTTCGCCTTTTTTCACTTCCACTCGGCATAAACTTAGAACTCTTTGATATTTTTTAGTAAAATTGATAAGAAGTAAGCACTGACATCTTCTGTGACCGATGACGTTGGCAAAAGCTGAAAATGTTTATTTGAAAAAAAGTGAATAATCTTTTGTCGAGGCGTTGCAGAATTCGTGCACAAACAACCTTGATCGTTTCGGGAGTCGAGCGAATTTTAAGCAAGCAAAAACTTCCAGTAAGAAAGTTGGTCAGAAAGGTTCAAAGAAGTTTTCTGGAAATGTTTTGCTCAATTAAAATAGCCTAGGCTTCGCCCTACCCGGCAAATCGTTTTTGCCCCAGAGTTAAGCGAAGTCTGCCTCAGGGTACGTAAGACATTTTTTAATTGAAATAAAAAAAAAACATGGAAAGTCATGGTTTATAATAATTCTTTTTTTTCTTTCTGATTAAAGTATTTAAACGTTGCCACTTCTAGAGACATTAGCTTCATAAAAGTCTTTAAAATAAGGAATCTGTACACATTTCATTTTTTGTATCCCGTGTGTCCTCTGTCTCACCTCTGGTTGTGAACATACCTGTATCCATTTTCTGATTTTTTAACCCACAAAAATAATCGTTAAAATATTGCATGATATTTTCTTCTTTTAAGTTATATCTGAATACGCATTATGAAAGCTTTCCAAAATTTCATAATATAATTGCAGTGAAGATTTCTATTATAAAAAAATTAGAGATAATTTTTAAAATAAATATACTATTGTTTAAAAGCTATAATCATAAACTTTATTAAAGAAAATCGGGTTGAATTAACCAGTAAATTTACCTAAAATTATTTTTCTTGTCAAAGTTACTCATCTTGTATTTTATGTGTTCATTGAAATAATTGATATTTAACAATTCCACTTCAACTTTTTTATTATAATTATCTGTATCTGACCGGCGGCTGCGACGGAGTTCCACCTAACGCTGCATAGTAACGTCTTTCCGGCCGGACCGTTACCTACGCGGGAGAAAAGCGATTGCGTCAGGGAATTGAAACATTAACAGTTTTTCAACTGCTATTTCAATTGAGCTAAAAATGTCCAAAAAACTTCTTTGAACCTTCCTGACCAACTTTCTCACTGCCAGGTTTTGCTTGCTCAAAATTCGCTCGACTCCCAAAACGATCAAACTTGTTTGCGCACGAATTGTACAACGCCTAGGCAAAAAAATTGTTAACTTCTTTTCAAATAAACATTTTCAACTTTTGCTGATGTCAACGGTCGCAGAAGATGACAATGCATACTTTCTATAAATTTTACTTAAAATTTTTGAAAAGTTCCGATCTTGTCGCGAGTTAAAGTGCTCAGGGGCCTCCCCACTCCAGCAAAATAATTCTATATCTCTTTTTTGCATCCGGAGCCTCATTTGATCATTAGATGATAATAATAAATCTCCGCGTATGCACATTATTTGTTGCTCCTGTACGATTATGGAACAAATCAACCTAACTTCAAATGTAAGACGTGATAAACTTGTAAATCATACCTTTGTTACATAAAGTATCATGTGCACCGAGCAGGCAAACGTCTTTTTATCCTCACGTGTTTGCAAAATTCACGCTCGGATAAAAAGACTGTTTCACTAGGGTGTTCAGAGGTCTCCGTTTGCTGGGATATTTCCACCGTTTGGGTTGCCTGTCCCCGTTTTCACGGAAAAACATGTAAAAATGTCCCCATTCTGACCGAACGACATAATTTACCTTTTTTCATCCAAAATTTGCAGTGAAAATTGCTAGAGAATCTTTTCTCTCATCAAGTCTCAGTGGAATGATGAGAGAAGCAGAATATCAGTCCAAACTGCGCGTGCTCTTGTGTCAATTTAGGCAAATTTTAAAAATTTCACGTGCGTCGAATTTCACAAGTATTTATGCAAGCCTGAAAATGTCAACATATTGCGCGCGATTGGAGATTCCAAAAAATATTTCTGAACTGTAGATTAGTTCGTGAATGTTACCAATAATCAAGAATAAAATCTACTATTACACGCGTATCTAGCATTGTCTTTTTTACTCTCCTAAAAACAATTTATTTTATGTGATGTGTATGTCATGACCAAGAGGAGCGGGGGGGGGGGAGGGGGTTGAGAGGACGTGTCCCCGTATTTTGTCGGTTGCTCCTGGTTACCCTAGTTTCACTCCTAGGCACATAATATGCTACTAAATCTTTGAAAATTGTGAAACCTTAGGTAATCCGCTAAAATCATTTAAAATAAATACCCTAAAACCTTTTACAATCCCTTGAAATCTAATGAAATTCCTAAAAAGATTTGGAACTTTCGTTAAGTTCCGTAAAATTTTTTTGATTCTTTAAATTATTTTGTAGTACACTCAGAGAATGTTCCTTTTGTGTTTTCATTTGTCCCAAAAAGAATATTTTTGCAGTAAACATTATCTTTTTGCGGCAAACTTCACATAAGCTTGCAGCCTAATAATTCCGTTTGTGTAAAAAAGATTTTCACTTGGATCGAAACAAAGCAGACAAGAGGACGATGCTTTTGTTTCAAGACAACTTTTTCTCTGAGTGGTACTTTGAAATGTCTTTAAATCTGTTGAGATCCTTTCAAATCACTGAAAATCTTTTAAACTAGTTGGCAATGTGCAGATTATTAAACATTAAATGAATGGAAAGACGAATAAATGGGAATAGAAAAACAGGGTTTGACACACAAACACTCGAAAGTGAAAAAGACCAATTTATGCTAGATAAAACACTTAGGTTTATTCAAGTAAACGTGTATACACTTTGAATTGGAAAATCGATATGGAGTGAGAAAAATACCTTAGGATGGCAGTGCAAAAAGAATGAATATTTGAAATACTCTGAGGATAGACTTTACGCGCCGCTGGTCATGCTCAGACTAACTGATGTACCTAAGGACCAGTATGACAGTCCTTCAAGTCCTTAGAATTTGAACCTTAGAATCTGTAGATGCCCTTTAATACTTTAAGCTTTCCCTGCAATTATAATGACAGTATATCGTTGCATATCTAACGAAAATCCCTCAAAATTTATTTGATATCTTCTTTGCAGTGGAAATAATCGACATATTATTGATATATTGATTAAAAAATATAATATCTTACATAAGAAGGGGGGAGGATGTCTAAAATTTCGAAAAACCTTCCTCACGTAATTAATGAACGCTCACTTACAGAATCCGTGGATTAGGAATTATTATTTTTCAGCTTGTGATAGCGTTTAATGCTATTTATGATACATAATAAATAAGTATAATGAAAGTGTATAGAAGGGACTACTTCAATATGTAACAGTATATATTTCATCACACTATACTATATAATAAAAATTTATATCAGGATACTTCAGTGGAACATATTTAGAATTTTTATGGCAGCCGCACAAAATAAGCGTGTTCTACTGCTTGCGTATTGCCCGTAACATCTCTCATTTCGAGCGCGGTAGGCGGACGCATATATATCTATATCGGACCTCGTAGTTGAATATAGGTGTTAGGATATGAGACCCCACATTATATATCTGGTACCGAATGTAGGCGCTTGCGCATTAGTGCGCGGTCAAAAAGAGACAGAGATATACCGATGTTGTTAGCGAGAAACACAAAATGGCGGAAACGTCAGCTAATCGAAACTCCCATCAAGGGCAAATTTTTTCCAGTACATTTACATGCGCTTGGTTATGCCAACTCTAAAAGAGAGATCGGGTTTAATCCACCACGAACAGAACACTAGGGTGGCTGTTATTTTCAAACATTGAATTTTCTTCACGCTACCCCCCAGGTTGGTTCCATTTTATGTAGAAATAATTTCTGTAAAAGTTGAGCCCAATCGGACTAAGGGAATGGGTGCCCCTGGGCCCTCAAACATAAACAACCATATAGTTGAAGAAAAACCCAATTTTATTTGTTTATTTTGCAAAATATTAATCATGTAAAAAAAGCCTGAGAAAAAGGTTGTAGATCTATTCAAAATGCACATATTATTATGCACGACTTTTTCTCGTATGACTAACCTTTTCTGAGAAAAATTCAAAAATCATTTGTTTATACTACAAATCTTGGCGCTCAGACAATGCTTAGACAATCTTTTTTATAACCTGGCAACTTTTGGCGATATCCAATTAAAATCTGAAGGAAATAATGTTTCTATTGTCTGTTGTTCGTAAATAATGTGTTATGTTCTTCCATAAGGTTAACGTCTCTCTCAGCCGAATCATTCACAACTTTTAATTCACTTGCTAACTCCACTCCTATAACACAGCTTTTATTTTCAGGCCACGTCGACGGTTCTGTCCTGAAGAATTCATCATTCAAGTTAAATCTTCCGAAAAATCATTCAGTATCGACAGAAATGAATTGCTCAATTCAATTTTTAATCATTTCTGGGATTTCATCGATTTGAACTTGTACTCGCTTCACATGCTCATTTTATGATTCTGGTTCGCGATTCAAAGCATTGAGCATTTTTGTTTTTGATTCTGATGACAAGTTCGGATCAAAGAAAGCTAATGCGACAGTTTCAGAGCTTAAATACCATAAATGATTCATTAGCTTTTTTAATCCTATACGAGAGATACCGGAATCAACAGCTTGATATGCATAAAGTTTTGACAAAACCCTAAAATCCAAATAAGTTTCTTCAGTAGCAAAAGGTGCACAAAACCATGCTTCGACGTACATACTAACAATAAGAATACAAATATCACATATCGCATTCTCTTCTTCTGAAGCTAATACAAATTCACGACGAAAGAGATAGTCCACGAGGTGGTACTTCGCCAAGGAAAATTATTACTGATTCCAAAAATTCCTTATAATCTGCAGTAGGCTGCTGTTCCTTCAAAATATTTTTAACAAATTCAAGGATTTGAGATACGTCGCCCTACTTAAGGGGTCCTTCGACCTTTTCGTTTTCTATCCCTGTTCGAAAATTATGAGCATTGATTCCAGACCAAGTCTTTTGAAACTTTTTAAAGATCAATACGGTGCTGTTGTATCAAAAACTAATGCTTTAACACAAATTTAAAGACCCGATTAAACAAGAATTTGACAAACAGCAGATGCCTGCTCTTTTCCAGTCCCAGATTGCAGTACAGGCACTCCAAGAAGTTGTTCAGCATCGCCATTCGAAAGAGTCATAGGCAGTCGATCGACGGTCTCCTTACCTGTTAACGCTGGAAGTAATTTACCATCCAAATGCACGACAGCAGCTTGCAATTTTCTGTCCATGAACTGTTTTTTAATTACAGTCACCTTTTCTTCCCGTATTTTTTCTTTTGCGCTGTGAATTGATGACCTGTTGATGAGAAAATCCTGGACATTATGGCCTAGTGCCTCGGTCATTGCAATCAGAACATGAACTGCATCCCTATCACTGATTTTACATTTATCTAAGGCTCCCTCTTGCCTGTTTTGCTTTTGGTGATAAAAATTCTAATTCTTCATCTTCTGGAAGAGGAGGTTCTACCAAAATATTATCAGTGGATTTACCAGCAACTGATATATTTATAGCTGTACCTGATTCCAAACTGCTGTTGCTTGTAGATCACTTCAATTCGGCAGTTTCATCTCTAACACTAGAAGTATCGAGCGGGGTCAATTGACCCCTTTCAATTTTTGAACTGATAAAGCTCCGCAGTGGTTTCTTACAGAAAGATGGCGTTTTATGACTTTAAATTATTTTAATTTCAAGATTGCTTAGCTCCCTTCTTATCAACGTTGTCTATTCTCATTCTGCAACTTTTCGTTCTCTTAGAAGTTCCTTGTCATCAATTCCGAAATAAACCCCTTGTCGATCCTTTTTCCTTTGACTTATTGAAAACTACTTATCTTCTTCTATATAAATATTTTCGAAAGCGTTCGCATGTGCAATGTCGAGAAGATCCTCGAGCTTCGAGTTGAAATTTGCTTCTTTTTTCTTATGAGCCTCTGATTTTCATCCAGCGTATTTTTGCAGCTGTCTCCATTCTTGGTACAAATATTCTCATTTTGGGATGCAGTTTCTCACTTCCTGAGTTGGAATTCGTGCTTTTGAAAAATAAAACATTAACCTCCTGCAATGCCAGTGTGGCACTTTCACGTAAAGACACTGTAAAATAAAAATTGGTTTTGACTCGTCCGATATCCGAGAGAGAACTGCGTCAGGTATGTCTCTGAGTATCTGTATCTGCTCACTATGACTACTATATTACTACTATACTGCATTCGTAGGCACACATCAGGTAGCGCTTGGAGAAGAACCCTTCAGGAAACAGGAAACACATAAATAGACTAAATGAAAAAGAGTGCTACGTGCTTCATGGAAACCCCTAGACTATCCTCTACTAGAGTACTTGGAGTAGCTTTATTCGTAGCATACTTTTTCGCGTTTTTCTCGAAAAAAGTTAGTCTTACGAGAAAAAAGCATGAATAATAGTATGTGCAATTTGAATAGATCTACAACTTTTGTATGAAGTTTTTTTTTAATTATTAAAATTTTGTAAAATAAACCAACAAAACTGGTTTTTCATTAATTATATGATTTTTTTTTATATTCAAGGGCTACCCTGCCGCTCAAGCTATAAAGCCTATTGTGCCACACCCTTACTTATCCACTTTCAGCAGTCGACCCCAGACGTCATGACAAGGCCTAGTATGTCGACTACTGATCGCTTCGTAACTTCCTCTGGTCCCATAAAATGGGCCCGAGGGTCTGTTGCCTGAGCCTAGCTAATTCCGGGCACTGGCATAATACATGCATGCATGTTTCATCATCCTTGCCACGTCTCCTGCAATCTGTCATGGGGTTATACCCCTTTTTGTGCATATGATAGTTCAAGTGGTTGTGCTCAGTTAGGATCCGTATTACTGTCCTTATATCTCTATTGAGCAAACCCAGGATTTCCCTGGCTTTGCCCATCCTGTAGGTATAACCCAGGATGGCGTTCGCCTGACGGCAACCCTGAATTTGTTCCCAGTATTCCTGGTGTTTTGTTCAGATCCCATATGACGGCCAGATTGTTTCTTTCTGCAAGTTGGTTTAATGCTTTTTTGCATTCCCAAACTGGTTCTGATGTTATGTCTGGTATCCCTATTGCAGTTAGTGTCACCTGGATCGTAATACGTCTGCCAGCAGCGTTTCCTTTTATTAGTGTTTCATCACAGAAAAGGACGGCCAAGACCTCTTCCTGAAAAACAGTAGCATGTCGACCAAGTGCGATCCCTTTCCCTCTCTGGCTGTCATAAATTTTTGCTCTTGACCCTGCCTCTCCCCTGGAGCCACCTGTATACCAGATTTCCCTTGGAAGATCTGGTTACCATTTTCTTTCCACAGATCCCTGATTGGGATGCAGACGAAAAAAGCTTTGGCAAAGTTAAAGCGTTCTATTATTATATCTTGCCTCATATGTAGTATCGACAGTGCGCTGATATCACTCGGGGCCTAGTGTGTCTAGTCTCCCGAGTCCATCTATTTCCTTTTGCCAGGGGGCCCATCACGTGTGCTGCTCTAGCGGTTATCGCAACATGTAGGGGTTCTTTATAGAGCATGAATCCCATCGCCGCTGTGGGCGCAGTCCTCATTGCTCCAGTGAAACCCCTAAATGCTAGCATTTGTAATCTTCGCAGCCTGTCCTGAATTGTTTTAGGTTCCGCCCGTGGTCACCAGACCACGGGCGCATGTAGAAGCCTGGGTTTTAGAATAGCAGGGTAGAGCGATGCGAACATTTGAGGCCCTAGACCCCACGTCAACCCAAAGGCCCTCCTGCACATCCAAAAATTCATGACAAACTTCCTGCATTCGGTCTCCAGGTTCTTTGCCCAGTTCAGCCTGCTACCTAGATCACTCCCAGATATCTAACTGAATCTGAAAACGTCAGCTCCTCGCCAAAAAATACAGGAGCGTCAACTTTTGGAACTTTACAATTTTTCGTTGGTCTTTTCCGTATTTACCGAGAGTCCAGAGCTATCGCACATGAGCTCTACGATGCGCAGCGCTGACCTTATAATACTCAGCAGTGTTTCCAGATGAGCCCCCCTGACTAGGACTACAAATTCATGCGCATATCCCTGAGTATAATACCCCTCTTTATTCAACATTCGAAGGAGGGCGTCCACAACAATGCACTACAGGCGGGGCAACAGGACACCCCCCTGTGGGCATCCCTGCGGAGCTATTTCCCTTTCTAGGCCCTCACCCCATGTGGTTTCGAGTATTCTCCGACGTAGCATGCTTTATATTCAGCGTACAAGCTGGTCCGGCACGCCACATTCCAGAGCCTCTCTACAGATGACTTCTGGAGGAGTGTTGCTGAAAGCACCCTCTATATCCAAGAAAGCGCCCACAGCATACCCCTTTTGTTCCAACTGCTGCTCCAATTTTGC
>JAABKJ010008100.1:0-11535 GCA_011634705.1 Andricus grossulariae | reverse complement strand
CTCCTTCCGAATACAACATCACTGCCAAGGAGAAAGAAAAGGAGGAAAGGTATCAAGACCTTAGAAGAGAGCTGCAATGACTGTACCCAAAATATTCGGTACGAGTAATTGTCCTTGTGATAGGTGCTCTCGGGGGTACAAAACTATCACTGGTTTGTAACCTTGAAGCCATACCTGCTTGCCAAAAATATGCGGTGGGTGTTTAACCTTGTTTTTCAATATATATATATATATATATATATATTCTGTAATCTTCAAAACTTGAAGTTGATCTTTCAAAATAAAACCGAAATCATTTAAAATGTTCGCAGAAATCTTATCGTCCGCACCGGAAATTTTTTTGTCGGGTGTCGGTACTTCTATCGTACTTTTTTCCCAGAGGGGAAATTGGGGGAAGGATAGTAGCGGAGGCTTGGTAGGGAAAAGGTAGTAGGTGTGTGGAAAAGAGGGAAAAGAAAGTATGGGAAGTAAGGAAAAAATATAAGTGTGGGAATAGGATGAGGGGGGAGATGAGAGGAAATAATGGGTGGGAAGTGTTAGGCGTGGTAGTGAGGGTGGAGAAATGAGAGGAGAGGAGTTGAAGGAAAAGCGGAGTGGGGATGTTTAAGGAGTGATTGAAGATGAAGGGAGGGAGATAGAGAGAGCAGAAATGAAGGGTGGGGAAGTAGAGGAAATCAGGCAGGAAACATGAGTAAAAATTAGTGGAAATTATTGTAAGTGATGGTGGCTAGTTAGGGGAAGAGAGGGACGAGCTAGTAGAATAGTGTGTGTAAGTAGGAAGGGGAAGTGAAGGCTGGGTACGCGCATTCGGGGAAGGGTTTTGTTAGCTTGGGAAGTAGGTAGAGGGCGACGTATAGAAGAAAGAAGTTGTGTAAGGGTTGAAACAAAAGGTTAAGTGTGAAGAGGGTAAGTAGGAGAACGTAGGGGGAGTGAGGGTGGGAAATTATGGAAAGAGAAGGTTTGAACTACTTAATGAACGTCTTAATAGGCTACGAAACCCTTCTATGTAGGCGCGTGGTTACTACTTTGACTAATTTTAGAATCACAGTTTCACATTTTAGAGTAACTTATAAAATAACGTATTACCTCCAAGTATCCTTTCTTTCAGAAAACTAAGAATAAAGCTGATGTTCACAAGGTCTAAGCGAAAAAGCAAAAACATAATGAAATTTTGAAGAGACACGATAAGCTCATGAAAAACTGAACTCGACTTGATTCTGTGCCTTCGATATCGTCAGAAGACGAAGAGATGGAAGAACTTGAAGGTGGTCATGGTAATAAAAGCGAAGTCAAGTATCTGCTTTCAATTCCTGATCATTTGTCTTCTAAATTGTCTGCAAAGTGAATAATTTCTTTTTTATACTTAAATAGTGATACTAGTATTACACATTTATTTATATTTTTAGTGAGTTCAGATACAGCTGAAAAACAGGACAATTCATCACGTCAAGAAAACAATGGCAAGTATTTCTATAACTTGCGAATCATCCACACCCCACTTATTGTTGGAAATTTATTCATTTGTTTCTTTTTTTTGTAATTTCAGATATTTCTGTATATTTTCAGAGAGTTGAGATTAAGTAAAAAAGCAGAACAGTAATTCACATAAACAAAACCATGGCAAGTGCTTCCGTTGACTATCTGATCCTTCACGTCTTACTCAATGCTGGAAAATTAAGAATAAGTTTCTTTCTTCAAAAATGTCACATATTTTTGTATATTTTTAGAACATTAAAATTTGCGCCAACATGAATTAGATGATATAGAAATATTTTCCAGGAATGCTGGTAGAATTCATAATTTAAAACTTATATTTATAAAAATTGCCGACTCTAGAAAATGACACTATGTCAAATCTAAAAAAATGATTGTATTTTTGAAAATCTGTTTCAATACACAATTGAGGCATCGGACAATGAATCTTTTTCAAATTAAGAGAAATCATTGCGCTTGAACAAAAAAGTTCTGCATCCTTCTTACATCCGGTATCTTAAAGGCATGTGACAATTATCCAATTCCTACTTTACCAATATTTTTTCTTGGATCATACCAATTCCACGCAAAATGAGATATCGAGCTGAAGGTTTGGAAGAATAAATAGAAGGGACTAAGGAACGTTTATATAGTAATAAATTTTTCAACTAGAAAAAAATAATTTTTGAAAATTTGTTTTGTATCTGTAAAAACTTATTTGTACTTATACGTTCCTTAGTCCCTTTTCCTTATTTTCCCAAACTTTCAACTCAATATCTCATTTCGTAAGGAATTAGTATGATAAAAAAAAATGTCGGTAAAGTAGGAAGCGGATAAGTGTCACATACCCTTAACCGTTGAAATTTTTCATTTTCGCATACCTATGTTCACCTGTTAAAAAACAAAACAAATAATTTAACTTCTAATGTTTCAAATTTCAAAATGATTATTTTTAGAGCTCGTGAGTCAACAAAGGCGTCTTCAAATGCTATATAAAATCTCGACTAAAGCTAGAATGAAAGAGAAGTCCAAACTTCCAACACAAAATACTAGTAAAAGGAGTGAGTTAATGGAATCAATTTCTGGTAATATTGCTGGAACTAGCACACCAAAGCAATCATCAAAAAGATGTGCTGGTGCCAGAAATACACAAAATCAACCAGCAGGTTCTGTTAATAATGGTGTAGGGGGACCTGAAATACCAGAAAATTCTACAAATTCACGTCGTACCCTGAGTGCCATTGCAAACTATGAACAGTGTAATTTAAGGCCATGTGACGAGTGGGTCACGTGACCGGCTTCCTACCTTACCGACACTTTTTTTTATTTGTTAACTTATTTTCACACGAATAGCCACATCCAGTTGAAAATTTGGGATAGTAAATAAGAAGCACTAGGAAACGAAGCTCTGGTCCTAAATTTTTATAATTATGAAAAAAGCAAAACAAAAATTATTTCAAAAAAAACTTTTTTCATAATTATAAAAATGTAGGATCAGAGCCGCGTTTCTTAGTGCTTCTTATTTATTATCCGAAATTTTCAACTCGATGTGGCTATTAGTGTGAAAATAAGTTTACAAATACAAAATTCTTCGGTAAGGTAGGAAGCCGGTCACGTGACCCACTCGTCACATGGCCTTAAGGAATCATTTCCACCCAATAACTTTTAATTTGGACCCTTCCACAGGGCGCCCAGCGACCTTGAAAACCTGGAATTCTCCTTGAAATTTGTTGAACTTTAAAAACATGGAAATCTTGCATTTTTCACAAGAACCTTGAATTCGAATTATTATTTTTTTGCTTTTAATACAGTTATATTATAATATAATATATCTTTTGTTTATTACAAAATAAATAAAGAAATTTCAAGGCACTTTTTGTACACTGGAGCAAGTATCTTATAGATTGCGCTGAACAGACTTTAATATTGTGAATAATTTTATAAGTTTTTAATTTCTTATGTCGATGTAATTTCAGTTTCAGAATTAGTATGAGCCATGGCCATATAACGGATCTTCCAAGGGTTTCACCACTCGGTTTTTGACTGTACACCGGATTACAAAACATTACTAAAGATTTCAAAAGATTTCAAATATTTAAAAAAGGCGTGTACAACAGATTTCAAATATTTCACAACAATTTCACAAAGCTTTTAAAACTTTCAGAAGATTTAAAGGATTTCAAAGATTTGAAAAAGGGTACCGTGCACCAGATTTCAAAGATTTTACAACATTTCGACGATTTGAAACGATTTCAAAACATTTTTGAAGGTTTTACTAAGATTTCAAATAATTCAATGATTTCAACGAATAAGAAAAATGTCACAAACAAAAATTTAAGAAAAATTTCACAAATATTTCAAAACATTTGACAAAGATTTTACTAAAGATTTGAAAAAGACGTGTGCACCAGCTTTCAAAGATTTCAAACATTTCCAAAGATTTTGAAACTTTCGAAAGATTTCAAAGATTTTCAAAATGTTTAAAAATTGAACCAGATTTCTAAGCTTTCAAAAGATTTTACACAGATTAAAAATATTTAAATGATTTCAAATGAATATAAAAGATTTCATAAATATTTCAAAGATTTCATAAAAATTTCATAAGGATTTCAAAAGAATTCAAAAATTCCAAAGATTTCAAAACACCAGATTTTAGAACATTTCAAAGATTTCAATGATTTCAAACGGATACGAAAGATGTTAAACTATGTGAAAAGATTTCAACAAATTTGAGAAGATTTCAAAAGATTTCAATAATTTCAAGCGAACACAAAAGACTTCACAAACAAAGATTAAAGAAAGCTTTCACAAATATTTCAAACATTTCATTAAAATTTCAAAAAATTTCACAAAGATTTCATAGATTTTAAAAATTTCAAATATTTTACAAAAATTTAAAAAGATTCCAAAATATTTCACAGAAAGTTCAAGACTTCACAAAGATTTTAAGTACTTCAAGAGATTTCAACGAATTCACGAAGATTTCAAAGATTTCATAAAGATTTAAAGGATTTCAAAGACGACTTGTATTTGCAAAAAAATGAAGAATTTGTTTATTTATGGTTCTGCTTTCTTTAAAAAATGTTGGCCTATAAAAAATGAAATTGCTCATATTTTACATCTATAACAAACGGTTATTTCATTATTTTATGTAAAAAAAGGAGCACTGTAAAAACTTGACTTCTTCACCTGGAAAACACGGAAAAGACCTTGAATTTCGTTCCTAAGAATCGCTCAACACCCTTTTGTTATTAAGCGCTCCTTTCGCGATTCAACAGAGCTAAGTAATATCTCGAAAGCAATTTCGTTTTTTTTTTTTAAATTGAAAAATAAAAAAGTTATGGAACACATTCTTAGTCAAAATCCGCGTTTTTAGGACGCGCTGTACCGTTGACAATAGTTTTTCTCGGAGGTGGCTGCTTTTTACAGGATGTTTCTTTCATATTTCAATAGAACTAAGTAATACCTCGAAATTCCTTTTTTGCTTAAAAAAAAAATAGATGCATTCAAGTTAGGCAGTTTTTTGTGTCTCATGTAAAACTCTAGTTTTGGCACCTATGCCCTTATGCCCCGGGAGCTTTTAATTATTAATTCCTATTCAGTTTTATTCACTTTTTTGTTATCGAAATTGATATTTTAGTGGTAAGGCCCCAATTCTTGTACATAAATCCAATTTTTATTTATTAAATCAATTCTTCTTTCAGTGAATATGGAGAGCTTAGTCCAGAAATTAGATATTGTGTGCATCTAGGTAGCATGGCATTTATTTTTGGGGCCATATACGGTGGTGTTATTAGAGGGAGAACTGCTTTTATACATTTCATAGATAGCAATGAAGCAACAATGTTTCGCAATCACCTGGATGCGAAAAGACAATTACAAGATCAGGTGTCACTCAGTGTTTTTAAAGGTGCCGCTCAATGGGCTTGGAGAACTAGCTTGTTTACTTCAGTCTATGCGTAAGTTTGAATAGTAAAAACAATTCCTAGTTGCTAAGTTAAGGACATGGCTTTCAAAAACACAGGTTTTGAACTGCCCAAATTTTTCCATTTATTACTAATGTTTTTTCATGAATCTTTTTCTTCTACAAAGTAGCAGGGTGGCCGCTGGACCAGGAAACAAATTGCACAGGCCGACAAAAATTAACTTTTTTTGTACCCAAAGACCGGACAAGGGACCCCGAAGGATTTTGATGTTTTAAAAATGAATCCTTTGTCCAAATTTTTCCTACACGTCAGGATTTCGAGATATAATATAACACGAGCCGCTATTTTTTTCTTAAAACTTCTTAAGTCATATTTTAGTACTTCTTTTTATCTTTTATTTCCATTTTCGATCATACTGAACCGATTCTTTTTCTCCAAAATATGGCAGATTAATCTTCTATTCCGAATTTGAGCTCAGATTTGCAAAATTCAAAATGGCGCACCAAAACTTTAAAAAATTCTTGACTTTGTACAAGACTTAGTGTCTTACGGTTTTTGAGATTGCTGAATCCGAATTTGTGCTGATTTTCATAATTTAGAGTAGCGGATCCCACATGGTGGAACAAAACTTTTCAGAATTCTTGACATTATATAAGGTTTAGTGCCTTACGGTTTTTGAGATTGCTGCATCCGAATTTGAGTATAGATTTGAAAAAGTCCAGATAGTACAAAACACGATCAAGAATTTGTTAAAGTTTTGGTCCGCCATCTTGGATCCGCAATCTTGAATTTTGAAAATCACAGCTCAAATTCGGATTCAAAAATCTTAAAACACCCTTTATTAATCTAAATACACAGATTTATTCGCTTTCATCGCCTTTTTTGCTAGTTTTTCAGTGTGAAACTAAAATGGTTAATGTGCCACATCTCGGAGAAAAGGAATCGGTTCGGGATTATCAAAAATAGAAATGAAAGGTAAAAAGGAGTACTAAAAATGATTTGCTTTTAGGACATCAAAATCCTTCGGGGTCACCTAGTCCGGTATTTGCGTACAAATATTTGCGGCCTGTGTTTTTAGAAGAAAAAAAAAAATCTATCCAATCACTTAAAATATCACAAATTACATATCACGTAATATAATGCAATTCAAAATAAGTTTGATTTCTAATTTTTTATGGATGTTAGGTTCAATTATTAACTTTTTCAATCATGAAATTGCTCAGTTTTCAATGCATGATTGTAAAATCTTTTCTTTAAAAATTTTTTATTTTTGGGTCCTCATTTTTAATCATACAATCTCAGTTTGAAGAATTTCAAAGTTTTTTTTTTGATGAACTGTAAATATAAATTATTTAATGATTTTTTAAATTGAATAATAATTATTTGACAAGGTGCCTTCATTCAATTTTAAATTTTATTCAAATATTGTTTTCGTCTAAAATATTCCAGTTTTAACTCATTCAATTTGAAATTTTTAAATGAAAATAAGAGTAATTTTTTAATATTTAGTAATATTTAATTAATTTTAAACAAGAAATTATATATCAAATATTAAAAACTAAACAATTTGAAACTGAATTGTTTGGAATAGAAAGCCTGGAGTCATTACCTATAATTTCAGGATGCTTAATTTTAAACTTTGAACGTTATAATTTCAATTGTTCCATTTAAAAAATTTGTTATTTGTAAGTGAAAGTAAATTTCGAACAATTAAACAATTATCAATTTAAACAATTAAAATAAAAATAATTCAACTTCTAATTAAAAAAGTGGTCAGTTAAAAAAAAATTTAATCTTCAATTTTCAATGTTTATAACTTAAAATTGCTTAAAATATGATTATAAAAACATTAGAAAAATTAGTGATTCATTCTTTGAACTCAATTTATAAAAAATTGAAATTTAAAATGTTGTAGTTTAACGGCATTTAATTTAAAATTGTTCAGTTGAAGTGTTGAAAGCTTATATTTTAACGTGTAAATTATTAAGCGTTTGAATTGAAAAATTGCTAAACTTTACTTTTAAAAGTTTAAAATTCAAAAGAATTTCCAGTTCAGTTTTTATTACTTCGAATGAAAAAAGTGTTCAACTTTAACAATTCGAATTATCTAATTTCAATGACCACGAAACAGTTTTGCAAACCGGCAATTTTTCCCCCTCAATTAAAAAAGCCATCCTGAAGTTTTTCCGATACCGCAGAAAAGTTTGATGCCTGAATGTAAAAAATAAAATTAGTTTTTTAAGAAACAAAATTATTTCAGAATCACATCCACCCTGATATCAGTTTTTCGGGGAAAATCTGGTGTAATAGAACACGTGGATGGTGGTTTAGCAGCAGGTGCAATTTACAACATGAAAAACGGTGTACGTGGAGCGATCGTGGGTGGAGGCTTAGGAGGTGTCTTAGGAGCAATTTTTGGAAGTATGTTCTATGGTTTTCTGTTGATATCTGGACAAACAGTTGAAGAAGTACGATTTTGGACTTATGAATGGAACAGGCATCGTGAAGAGTAAGCACTACTTAAAAATTAAATAAAAACCCTAATTCAAAGCTGAATTAAATTTGCTTCAAATATCTCATTCGAATATTTAAATTCATTTGTTCACGTCTACTGTATTGCAGTCTTTATGCCGAGATGAATAGGAAATATAGGATAAAGGAAGATGAGGAAGCGATTATAAAATTAACAGAACAGCTGACTGAACCAGAATTAGCCATGCATGCACCGAACAGAGAGAGTACATATATGTTAAAAGAAAGTAAATAAACTAAATCTAACTGTAAATAAAACATCAGGATAATATACTTTATAATGTTTTATTGATTCAATCACAATATTCCGCTTTCCTGTTGAAACATTGCAGCAAGTCGATCAGGTACGAAATAATTATTGCCAATGCTTTAAATATCAAAATTACTCTCATTCGCGAATGTGAAATTATTTTTTGAAACAATCAGTGTAAATACTGTTGTTATACATACGTATTCGATCAAATAGATTTCATTAAAAACAATACTATACTTTTTATTAAAAGGTATTAAGATTGATTTATAATCACTCTTGCATAAACGTATAAGTTTATAGCAATGTTTTAATTAATTGTAAACGAGTTAAAAATACTCTGAAAATGATTGTTACAAGTTGGCTCCCAAATTTTGGAAGCAATCTCAACGTAGGTAACTTTCCTTTCCTTAAATCAAGTGTTTTTTTTTAAATCAAATACTGCAATAAAATAATTAATGTATGATTCTCTAACAAGGAGATGTAACGAGATGTGCGTCGCGGATTAGATGTGCGTCGCCGATTATATATGCGTCGCTGATTTAACTGTGGCTTCACAGGGTGAAAGTACGTAAAAACCCATTAGGTGCGTATTTTTTCTTTCGATCCAATGGGCCTTAGTTTCCCCTACCGAACGAGCGCCAATACTCAAACCTCGATATCTCAGAAACTAAGGCCCATTGGATCAAAAGAAAAAATACGCACCTAATAGATTTTCATGTACTTTCGTCATGTGAAGTCCCAGTCGAATCGGCGACGCACATCTCACGACCTCTCATTGTGATCTTAATATTATCTAAGGATCTAACCTTTTATTTTTCATTCTTCGATAATAACTGAAAAATACTTACCGATGCCACAGACGAGTTACTATTTCGTGATTGCATTATTCTTAAAGCTTAATTATTGACACTCATTTGTGACACTAATCAAATCAGAATGAGTGATTTTCAAATAGTATAGGCCATTGTCACCAAATAAGTTTGGGATATAAAAATAGGTTTAGAGTAATTTAAAATTGATAGTAACTCGTCCGTAGATTTACAATGATTGATCGCAATATTGTGATAACTAACTTTCAACTACATATTACAGAATGTCAAATGCACAGATAGTCACTAACGTCTTGGCATTTTTAAATTAGTGTTTTCAAAAAACCTTCGTCACTTCTTTTCTATTATACGTATAATCGTCTATTATCTTGCAGAATAATTTACTCTGGAAATAGTACTTCTATTTCTTTTTCAATATCCCAAAAAGGAAAGGTCGGACCAGGTTTTTTGAAACACTATGTTCATCTGAAGAACCGTTTTACAGAATAGGCCTGATGCTGCAAAACAGTACAAGTTTTGCGATTCATTGTACTTTTTGTAAACTAAGTGTTTTAAAGTTTACACGACGGTATTTTTATACCAGATCCAAAAATATATATATGTTTATAACAATAATACTTAAATAGTAATAAATAATTTAGATGTAGAACTTATCAAATCTGAAAATAGCGTTATCATATCTCGCAATAATAAAATCTAAGATCTCACACCTTACTTAAGTTTCCCATAGAGAGGGGGCGATTTAAATCGAAACTGATTTCAAGTTAATCGACATAAGTGAGAAAAAGTCAAATTTGAGAACAAGAGTCCAAAACGCGACAATCCTGCAATTACCCTGCTACGATAAAAAATTAGGCCTATGAAAGAAAATGTTTAAACTTCTTGTTCCGAAGGCCCTAACTCTTGAACCTTGGTTATCCGTTTTGCGCCTCGATTTGGTGGACCCTTCGGTTTGGCAAACTTTGGTCGGTGCAAATTGACTTTTGGATGTAATTCCTCTTGCAAAAATCCTTCCGTTAGTTCCTTCCCGTCATCTATTTCAAGCTATGCAATCAAAAATATGAAGAAGGGAATTATTTCGTCATTTTGCGCCATCAATAAGTCTTACAAATATTATTAATGAATACAACAATTAATGGATATAGAAAAATTTAATAATTCGAGATCTTCAGGCCTATTCTGTAAACTATGTTCTAGCTCTTAACTATATTACATACCAGTTTGAAGTCTGCTTCGCCGTGGTGCCTAGTAACCTATTCAAACTGTTTTTTTTTCTTTATCGATGCAAACAAAAATTTGTTATTAAAAAAGAAATTGCAATACCAGAAAGAGTGATTTGGTTTAACTCACATAATTTTTATTGTTGCTAATATAGTAAATGTTGGCAAGAGATACATATTTCTTAAATCGTTCTGTTACGTCTATTGATAAACAATAAATCGTTACGAATAAACAATGATTGATGAATCCGCAACTTACAGAATAGGCCTGGAGCGATAATATTAATTTCTAATAAGGAAACTTTGTGCCCAGGCTAACGTGTGCGTTGTAAATTTTATAAAATATAATAAAGCAGTATGAATCTCTTTGAGCATTAAAAAAAAGTACATATAGTTCTCTTAAATACAAAGTTAATAAAAAGCTGCAGATTAGACTAAATATATAGAATTCACTAACTTCTTTACAAATACTTTTAAAAAACAAACGGTTTCAATAGATTTTTTTTATCAATTATTTTTTTTTTCGGTTAAACAGAATCGTAATTTTGACTGGCTTGATTTTATATTCTTTTAATATATTCAGATCTATTATATCCTTCACTACAGTCTGCGCTACTGAAAGATATTAACTGGAACGTTTTCTGAAATAACTATAAACAAGTTTGAAATGTCTAATTACATTTCACATGCTGGGAAGATTAATATAGGTATCTCTATCAGAAATATTATGAACTTTTGATTAATCATTCTTGACCTTTTCAAGACCAATACTCGTTGACTCGTAACTAACGTAAATTTTAAAAGGTTTATAAAAAGCTACGATAGATAAAAAAATACGCATCACAAAAAATAGAACACTTCATGAATCTTTTTTCTAATAGTCCCATCTGCCAGAAACATTTTTAAAATTGGGAAAATGTGTCAAAAACGGTCAATCATTCATAACACAGATCTGCAAAAAATGCATTGCGATTGTTGTTGGCCAACTAAGGGTCATATCCTATGTCATTTTCTGCGTAGAATCCGAATCCAAGGTCAGAATTTTCCCAGCACGTCAGGTTTTTGAGATGTCGTAACCTAAAAGTGTGAAAAATGCGTTTTTTGGGTATATTTGACCTTATGTTACATCGTGAAAAACTTTTTTATCTAAAGTCGGGTCGTGCCATATAAAAGTACAACTCTCAAGCTTTAAAAAGCTTTTTTAAAATTAAAGATATCATTTTTTTCGCAGAGATATCCTTCAATGAAGTTTAGCCAATAAGGAGGCTTTCCCCTTCCATACGCAACGCTTGCGCAGTTGA
>JAABKJ010008098.1:0-11536 GCA_011634705.1 Andricus grossulariae | reverse complement strand
GGTGGCACTGCGTGATACTGGTGACGTAACCGCATAGTTCGTTGCGTTGGGGAGTTAGCCCAATGCAACGTGGCTGAAGGCAAGAGCCGTAGCTCCTGGGCGATGGGGTCGCCACATCCCTACGCCAAAATGTATTATTCTTAATATTATTATTATCATCAGAATTAGTAGTATTTTAAATATTTCAAATATATTATTCTAAATAAGTGCAATATATATTGTATTATGAGTAAGATAAAATGTTTATTTGAGGAAAAATACTCCATTTGTAATTTGCAACATGTACTTGGTACTATTTGAAAAAATATTATGCGATACTATTTTTTTTAGAATTGCATTAAAAAGCATTATTTTTCAACAAGATTTGCTGGATATGTTACTTTGTGTTACCTTTTTTTGAGATAATTAAAGATTTTCATTATTATATTTGTATAAAAAAAGCATAATTATTAATAAGCATTGACAATAGATTAATGAAATTGATTAGAATCAATTGAAATTTTCATCAATATACTATTATTCAAAGCATAAATTGAGATGAAAATGCAATTTCCACGCGCGGTCTTATTCGTAAGTTCGCCCCCGATTCTATGATGGCCGAAGTAGTGGAGGCAACTTTCTATCGAAGATTAAGAGAAGCGGTCTTATTCGGAGAGGGCTTATTCAGAGGTTGCACTGTAACCTAAAATTCCAATAACCACATAACCTTAAAATTATAAGTAACGAATAACAAATGAGAGGTAGATAGAATTTTAGTCGTTCTCTTTTTTTTAACTATAACGGGCTAATTGGGCTCGAATTACAATATTTTTCTAAGGTTATGTTAAAAACCTGACATGATGGAGTGAAATGGACTTCTGATGTGGTTTCAGCGACCCAAAAAACATTTAATAAACATGGTCTGACACCCAGGCCAGAAAAAAAATTCTCTTTTGTGTGGCTGTGTAATTACTTACCTGGAAAAATCTTTTCTTTCACTCAAAGAAACCTAAATTACTTGATCCACACACAGATGCATTACTTAATTCAAATGCGTATATATGAGTTTAAACGATTGATTTCATTGAAAGGATGTGTGTGAAGGGTAAAAGCACCGAAGATTGAAAGTTATTATTTTTAAGTGCCTAGTAACCAATGGGCACACTTCTAGTTAATTCAAGAAAGGGTCACCACGTGAAACTTTGTGAAGGGTAATTTGATTCAATAGAAAAAAACATGTGCGTGGGGACTACCCTGAGAATATAAGAAGTAGTCAATCAGAACTTGTCAGTTAGTTCTGCTGCGAGATTGAATCGCAAACATCACCCAGTAACCATTCAATCAAAAAACTCTTACATCTGAGGACATTGAAGTCTCCGGTAAAATAATTTATTTTTTGAATCCGGTTTTTTTTTGTCTAATTTTAAGAATAGCCCACTAAGTTTAAGACTATACTAACAACATTTTGACACATTTTGATGAAATATTCAAGGGGCCATTCACAAAATACGTGATACACTTTTCACGAACTTTTGACAACCCCCCCCCCTGCGTGACGCTTTTTCATTCTTCTTAACATGGAGAATGATACTTTGATCGACCCCCACCCACCCTGAACGTATGACGTATTTTATGAATGACCCCTCATTATTTGCATGTTATACTTACCACTTTTCTTCAAAGCGAAACACTCAATGCCCAAAATTACAACAACAACAACAACAAACATTCAATTAAACAACCCGAAAAAACATGAATAAATGAGAAATTGCACGCTGGTATTTAACCTCACTATCTTCCTTCTTTGTTGAAATCTGACATCAAAATGACATCCTTAGAATTGGTCGCATTTCTTTGAGCTAGTCACTTATTAAACATTCGAAAGTATGGAAATTATATCATTATAGTTCACAACTTTTACCGTTCGCACGGATAAAAAAGATTATTCGCTTGAAAATATAAGAGAAAAATATCATTTTTCGTGATTTTGACCTTTTACCACGTTATGCGAACTGAGAGAATTTTCCTTTTTTGCTTAAACTTTTAGAATGTCATTTTGATACCCACTAGAAACTTTTCAGGTCCCCTGGAAAAGGAAAGAACAAAAAAAATTTTTTCTTTCGATACGCCCGAGTTTTGATTTTAGGTGAATGATCCTCCCCAATTTGTCCGTTTTCCGGAACAAGAAACTTTTTTTTTCTTTACAATGGGTAAACGTTAGCCCACGCCCCCAGACTTTTGAAATTGACATGGGGTTCTAAATAGTAAAATCTAATTTTTTGAAAGAATTGAAAAAATAATTACTTGTTAATTTTTTGTAAATTAAAGCTTAGCCATCTCTAAAGGAATATTAAAGGAATAACTTCCACCCAAATACCTTTAGTTTTAAAAGCCTCAACTCCCTTGTATTGTGTCCGGAAGTCCCCCAAAAAATGCAAAATAGCAGTTTTATGTAAAATTCATGCTAAGGACCTCCTTTCTAGAAATAATCAATTGAGCACGATTCAGAACGATGCACAGTTGCGAAAATTATAATCGTTTTCAATCGTTCCTAATCGGTGTACTATTTGTTAGTCGATTTCAAATATTTTCTATTGTGTATAGAGGCCATGTCTCCATTTCTAATGTTCCTAATTGTTATCAATCGGGGCGGCAATTCTGGCGGTATATGTTGTGAATTTTTCATATCTTTGTGGTCAGTTTTTAAGTGTCTTTAGGATTATAAAGTGATATAGATCGATTCTTCTCGAAATTCAGAACAATGTACTACTATAACCAGTGGCTAAAAGGAAGTCGACGAGGAGAGAAGGAAATAATTTCCGAATCTGATTTCATGAAATCGGAATCTTGACTTTCGACATACACAAAAAATACACATGTTTTATAGTTTAAAAATTCCTGCAGTACTTTGAAAAGTATTTTTGCCTATAATTTTTCATCAAGCCTTATTTTCAACAATTAAAAATTCAATGGAATCGGTAAGAAAATTGATAAGCAAAACTTATAAAAATGCAGAATTGCACCGAAATCCAGCTGAATTAAATAGCTGACATCTTTCTCAGGTAAATGATAGGTGATGATACATTTCAAATTACTATATGAATCTTTAAACCATAAAAAATTTGCATTTTTTGGGTATTTCGACATTAAAGGTTTTTTTGTTTCATACCCGGTTCGAATATTTTTAATTTACTACTTTTAGAGAATATTTTTTTTATATGGTAGAAGAAATCCTGTGCACATTATTTCATGGGAAAGAATGTTTAGGGGCCATTTCAGACCATTAATTGTAATGAAATTACAAATTTTCTTATTCTAGGCCTGATAATATTTGCTGATTATTACAAAACATTCATTTGATTTTTTCAATGAAGCCGCCCGTGGACACCGGGCCACGGCCGCATATAGGAGCCTGGGTTTTAGTAAAACAGAGTAGAGCCAGGCAAGGATTTTAGGCCCAAGACCCCACGTCAACACAAACGCTCTTCTGCACATCCAGAAAGTTATGACAAACTTCCTGCATTGGTTGGTCTTTTTCGAATTTACCGAGAGCCCTGAGCTATCGCACTAAGGCTCTACGATGCGCAGCGCCGACCTCATAAGACCCATAAGTGTTTCCAGATGAGTCCCCCTGACTAGAATTACAAAGTCATCCCCATATCCCTGAGTATAGTACCCCTCTTTATTTAGCCTTCGAAAGAGGCCGTCCACCACAATGCACCACAGGAGGGGCGACAGGACACACTCTGTTAGAATCCCCGTGGAGCTATTCCCCTTACTAGGCCCTCACCCGATCTGGTTTCTATTCTTCTCCAGCGTAGCATGCTTTCTATTCAGCATACAAGCTGGTTCGGAACGCCACATCTCAAAGCCTCTTGACAGATGACTTCTGGAGGAGTATTGCTGAAAGCACCCTCTATATCCAAGAAGGTGCCCACAGCATACCCCTTTTGTTCCAACTGCTGCTCCAGTCTTACCAGCTTCTCCAACGTCTTCAGTATAAAAGACGTTAGGCTGCTAGGTCGCAAATCTTTTGCAGCAGTGTAACCCTCCCTCCCAGTTTTCGGTATGAAGGCCACTCTGCCATCCTTTCATGCCGACGGCACGTGTTTAAGGGCTATACTGGCGACGAAATTCCAGTCGGCCCTCTCCACCTCTTGGCCCCAACCTTCCTCTTGTTGGTCGGTTCGGATTCGTTGAAAAACCGGGAAGTGAACTTCCATCAGGTGATTCAGAGTTGCTTCTTCGTCTTCGGCAAACTCGCCATTATTGAGCCTTATGAGCCTGAGGCGAGCTTCCGGATTTTTCGCCAGAATCTTGTGGAGCCTCGCTATTTCCGGAATGTTTTTATATTCCTCGCAGAAACCCCTCCAATCTCTCTCCCTATAATTTCTTATATTTCTATTGTGTTCACACTAGGCCGTCTTATAGATGTCCCAGTCTGCAGGCAACTTAGTTCTATTTGCCCTATTGCACAACATTCTCGTCTTTTTACGGAGTTTTTCCAGGTGGGTATTCCACCATTCTGCTCCCTTCCGAGAGTTAATTGTGCTTGTAGGGCAATATTTCTCATATGATGTGGTCAGAGCCCTTCGCAGAAAATACGCAGCGTGCTCTAACTCACCAATGGTACCATAGCTTGTGGGAAATTCCGCAAACCTCCCTTTGAGTTCCTCTTTGTCTGAGTCCCAAAGTGTATTTCTGGGGTTTCTGATCTTGGAAACCACCGATTTTCCTAGGGTTAATCGAAACACGATATATTTGTGGTTTGGAAGAGACTTCTCATCGAAGACTCTCCAGCCCACTACCCTGCTCCTCAGTCCACCCGAGCATGGAGTCAAATCGAGAACCTCACTCCTGTTTTTAGTCTGGAATGTGGGAGTACATTCTGTATACTTCTACTGGGAGTATAGCTCTGTGCCTGCTATGTATTCAATTAGATCTCTCCCTCTGTCATTGATGCTTGTGCTTGCCCGCACCGTGTGGTGAGAGTTTGCATCACAGCCCAACAGCATAGGAATTCTGTTCTCTTGACAGTGCTGAATTAGAGCCTCCACCTCTCTGAGATGCGGGGGTCCCTGAGCATCGCCACGGAAATAAGCTGAGGCAATAAGCAATAAGAAAGGCTAGAGCCTTTCTCCGCCACTACCCCTGAGTCTCACCTTAATAACGGTGAGATCTTTAGAGCAGGGTTTAGGCACCAAGATCGCATCCATACCCTTGATGGCTATGCATGCCCTTGGCGCTTTTTCTCATGGCTCCTTATATATGGAGCCACATCATGGCAAGCCACTACAACCAGGGTTCTTGGATTAGGGCAATTCCTGCCTGCACCACTGACAAGCCCCTGGCCAGAACCGCCGAGGCGCCATTGCTGTGGTACAGATTAATCTCCATCATCGGGATTCCCGTCTCAGCCATTAAAAGGCTAATTCATGGCCCCTAGATTGTGTCGATAATCCAGAGCCGCAAGGGCTCCAGAAGTTCCCACCGCTCGTGGTGGATTGCCCCCTGATGAGCCTTCCAACACTGGCGGTGGGTTAAGAGAGGGTCCCGGAACAGGCCCTTAAATTTTTTTGTTTCGTCTCTCGTGTTTCATTCAATTGTCCCACGAGAAGCTAGGGAAATTAGAGACACCCTCTGTAGAGCCTCGCTTGCAGAGGGCGGGTCTACATACTATGGCATTCAATTTTGTTTCCCAGAGTCCCTGTTAAGGCACCTCCTTTGACACCCTGGCCTATCCGCCTTTGCTGAGGGGGGCAGGCCGGGATGTTCAAGGATTTGTTAACCCTGGTACCATTCAGCCCTTGACACGGCGATCGCATCGTAGCTTGGGAGCATGAGAACTCGCCCCCTTGAAGGATCGCTGCTTAGTTCAAGTCCCACTGACTATAGTCCGTCAGTTGCCCAGAGTAGCTACACCTTGCTTATCGAATAAAAATAATTAACTTTAAGAAAATCAAATAAAACAAAGTCTTTAGCATCAATTTTACATAAAACTGCTAAAACTCTGCTAAAACTCACTACAGTTTACATAATTGGATTCAAGTTCAAATATTACTAAAGGAATATGTGTGTTATTATAGATTACTTTCACCGATTGGTTAGAATAAAATAATAAACAATTTATTTGCGCCTGTACCTGCTTCAGCCTGGAGTCATTTTTTTATAATCAATTCGGATCAGAAAGTATAAATGTAACGCATGTTTCTATAGTAATTTCTTTCAATTAAACTAGCCTAACGTTTTTATTAATAATATAAATAAGTTAAAATTGTAATAGGATTGAGATTTACATATAACTTTAAATTTCGGTGTAAACCGATTGAATATTATTGCAAGAAAATGCAAGTGAGTGCACGTACATGAAAGTGATTTCAGGTGATCTTAGTGATTAATTGCACGCCAAAGTGCTACTGATTTCATGGTGATTGCAGATGTTTGCGAGTGATTGTAAGGAGGCTTTCATAAACCACGAGGCCCAATTTTTGCCACTTTTTGACAACCCCCCTTCCCTAAGGTGCTTCGTGGTTTATCGAAGGCCCCTAATTGAAAATTTATGTATTTTGTTAAAAATTCTTTTTTTGCTGGACTTATAATTGTTTTCAGTAAACAATTTTTTGTTTTCTGGCGATGAGTTATATTTTTTTTAACACCCAAGTGTAAAACCACGTGGCTCGCACTCGGACCCCCCCCTCCCCCCCACACACAATGTAGACCAACGTGGCCTTTCGTCGAAACTCCTTCCCTCGTTAAAGAAACCACGTGGTTTATGGAAGGCCCCTAAGTGATTGCAAGTGATTTCGACTAATTTTATGGTAATACAAAGTGATTCCATGTAATTTCAACTGATTGTACATAGTGGCACTTGATTTTGCGAGATCTCACGGTGAATTTAAAGTGACTGCTGGTGATTTGAGAGATACTGAAGAATGATTCCAAGTTATTGCAGGTAATTTGTAATAGTAAAAGGCGATTATAACGGTTTGAAGGAGATTTTGTGGTGATTTTGCGTGATTTGCCTTGAAAAACCTACATTTACAGGTGATTCAAGAGAGATTTCACAGTGACTACATGTGATTGAAAGTGATTTCACAGAGAATTTTAAATGATTGCAGTTGATTGCATAGTGTGACTCTATTTGATTACAAAGAGTTTGCAGCTGCTTTCAGTACTGATTAAATAGTGACTGCATGCGATTTTAGAGTACTTTCAGCAGCTTGCAGAGTGAATGAAGTTTATTACAGGTGATTGCACGATGCATTTCGAGTGATTGAAGAGTGATTTTATAGTAATTGTAGAGTAATTGCAGCTGATTGCAGGATGGCTGGAATTTGTTCCGGGTAACTGTAACTGAATGCATGTAAGTGCACTTGATTCCACGTGATCTCATGGTGAATTCTGGGTGATTGTAAGTGATTGCAGAATGCAGAGTGCACTGAAAGAAAAGGTTAGTTGGGACAACTATTTTAGTTAGTAAATAATGATACTGATAGTTAGAACTATTTTTGTTAGTTAGAGCACGAGTAGTTGCGGTTACTATCTAATTAGGTTGACTAACTATTTTAGTTTCACAAAACGACTGTCTGTAGGTAGTTGAACTTATTAATCTAGTTAGTCATGTCTACTAATAAATTTGTAAGTATAACTATTTTCTTTTTGTTAGAGGGAATAATTGAAATCTGAATTAAAAAGATCCCAGTGGGCACGCGGACATCTTTTTTTTTTTGGCATCTTAGGGACGCTGATGTCAGTTCAGCTGATAAGACGTTTTAAAAAAATATGTCCCTATGCCCACTGGGATCTTTCTAATTGTAGATGCACTTTGTAGGCCAGGATTTCCAGTAAAACTCAAAACTCGTTTGATTTTACAATTTCTCATACATACCTTCGAATGCTTTGATATAATTCCCGAAGTCTAAACTTTACAATACTTCTGATACTTATAAATGAGGAACTGGACATCAAGTAAGCAGCGAGTTAGAGAAATCAGTTAGTAGTACAGATGACTAATTTATTAGTTACTCTGACTACTAAAACGTTACTACCTAAATTAGTCACGAACACAAGAAACGGCTTTCTAAACCGACTACTTGCTTAGTCGGTGTTACTAACCGAGCAGTTGTAAGAACCAATAAATGATTTACTAATAGTAGCTCCAACTATTCATTTTTCTCAGTGTGCCTACATGTTAATACAGATGGGTTGCAGGTGATTTCAAGTGATTTCAGGTAACTACAAGTGATTTTAGGTGATTATCACTAATTGCAAAGTAATTGCAATTAGGTGCATGTGATTTTAAGGCATTGCATAGTGATTTGAAGCTATCGCAAGTGATTGAAAGTGACTGCAATAACGCTTGAAGAAGAAGGTTACGATAAAATTGAATATATCACTAATGGATAAAACGGAATGAACTCGTATAATAATAAACTTTTTTTGGGTATCTAACAAAAAATCCGTAACTTTTGTTTTTGAGGCTACCCTAGTGCTCACAGACGACGACAGACAGACACTGAAGTAAAATCCATTTTGTCTCAAGCAATCTGTTCGAAAACGTCGAGATTTGATGAGATTCGAAAAGGTCAATTTTAATATAAAACCAATACCTTCGCATTGAGATGAGAGTGTAACAAAACAATTGTTTAATTAAAAAGCCTTATGTTACTTATTCTATTCCAATAGAGAGCAATGGGGAATTTGTGTATGGTCCTAAATTTTCAGAATTAAAATAAAAGTTTCTCCACAAAAAATTTTTTAAATAAATTTCCGGGAAGTATGTTTTTATTTTTTTCTAAAATCAAAAATTCGTTGCATTTGTTACAAAAATACTATGGAATATCATGTACAACAGGTGCAGAATGTAGACAGTTATAACTTTGTGAAATGTACAGTACTTGCCATCGGCTTCTCTTTTGTTCGCTTCCGGCTCGCCTCCGACTCGCCTTCGACTCGTCTACAATAAAGGCAATGTTCGAATTTATTTTGGGAGAATGACTCATTTAGTGAGGTTCTCGAAAAAAGTGAATACGTATTTTTTTTTTCTTGGTACACTATTAAACGGTGCTGCCCAAATCCTTTATTTCTCCATAATAATAACATGGGAAAATCTCTATATCCACAAATATGAGGCCGGAAGGCGTGATTTTCAATAAAACAAGTAAACACATCCGCGAATGTAACATACGCATTGTTTGACACCCCCCTCCTCCGACCACCTTTTTAGTTCCTCCAAAACTACCCTCTACACGAGGATCAAGTACTTTGGGTGCTTCCATAAACTACGAGGCCCAATTTTGGTCACTTTTTGACCCCCTTCGCCCCATGTAGTCCACCGTGGCATTCTTGTCACCCCCCCCCTCCTCCTACCCTCCTACCGAGTGTGCTACGCGGCTTATGGAAGGCACCTAATAGAAAATTCATGTATTCCGCTGAAAATTCTTTTTTTTTCGTAAAGAATTAATCTTCCTAGTTCCAAAATCAACTATTTGGGTTAAAATTAATTTATTTTGTGTTTTTATATTTTGGGACTTATTATTGTTTTCAGTAAACATTCTTCTGTTTTCTGGCCATGCGTTTTTTTTTTAACACCTAAGTGTAAAACCACATAACTCGGAATCAGACCCCCCCCCCCCATGTAGACCAACGTGGCCTTTCGGCGACCTTTCACTTTTTCTGATACTTTTCATTAAACATATATAATATTTGAAACAAAATTCACTTGCTTGAACACTTTTTTTCGAAAAAAGACTAAATTTTCACTTTTTCTGAATGACATAAACAAATTAGTTGTTCACACATGCTCACAAATTATATAATGGGTGCTCGGTTGAAATTACTACTTGATACGCTTGTATGTGGTGTATGCCTTCTTTAAAATGTCGCCAATGTGCAACATTTTTACCTTTACTATTATTATTTCCTGAAAAATACATTGATGGTAAACGCAATTACATTATTTGTTGTCACTATATTTACTAACGTTACTAAAGTCGGGGCCGAAGGTTGGGGCGGCTCACTTCTTTCGATTGCAGCTCGCTCAAAAAAATCTCTGGAGTGTTTGATAAAAAGAATCTGAAAGCTTCATGTATTCCGAATTCAACGATATAATCACTGTTATTCTAAAAATTGTTTATCAATAGTTAGAGGGCAAAACATCCACCTCCATTTTCAAGCGTCGACTTTCACGTGTTCCCATAACGAGGTTGAAGATAGAACAAATCTGAAAAAAATTCATGGATATTCTTTTGAGAATAATTAATTATTCAATCATTTACGGGGATTCATTTACAAATACTTTATCTTCAAAACAGATGAAGATAGGCAGCCATTTCGTCGCTCCAAATGTGCAGTTTTGTGATGCGAGTGTAGTTCAATAACTAAAATTTATTTATTTTTCTTTCGAAAAGGAAAGTATGACTAAAATAAACTTTCTTTTCACATTTGAGAAATGTGCATCATATTACAACGTTCGCAGAAAGCAAAATGAAGTTTTTTAAAGGAATTTATTGTCCTATTATTAAAAAAAAGTTTACTTGATTAATTGAAATATCAGAATTCTGCGGAGTTTGCTGAAAAATGTGAAAAAAAAACTGGAGAAAAAAATATATTTTCTGCCTTATTCCAGTCGAAAGTTGCATTCTAAGGCAATAAATATCACAATGAATATTTATGACTTTAATTAGTATTGGCGCCTCGGCGGCACAGCGGGACAAGTGGTAGAAAAAAAGATTTTTCTGATGACAACATCAACTCCAGGAGCAAGCCGACTCTCCTGAACAGATGTGACAACAGATTTACTATTGTCATCAAAAGGGTACTTTTTTCTACTACTTATCCCGCTGTGCCGCCCACGAGTGAACAATGATGAAGTTCAGAAATATACAGAATGATATTTTTTGCGCAAGAATGATTTTATCATATATTTGATCATTAAACCGCGCTCGCATCACAAAAATGCACATTTGAAGCCAAAAGACGGCTTCCTATCTTCATTTCTTCTTAAGATAAAGTATTTGTAATGAATAAAATATCCATACAAAGTACGTTATTGAATATTTTAGAATTTTGAAAATTGTATTACTTTAAAGAATGCTGAAAGAATATCTGTGAATTTTCGCAGATTTTTTCTGTCTACCTCGTTCTGGGAACAGGTGAAAGTCGACGTTTAAAAAAGGAAGCTAAGAACCCCTGTTTTTGGGATGTTTGCCCTCTAGCTATTGAAAAAATTGTTTAAAATAAAATTGATCATATCGTTGAATTCGGAAGACCTTGGGCTTTCTCATTCTTTTGATTAAAAACTTCAGAGATTTTTTTTACCGTGCTGCAATCAAAAGAAGGGGCCCCGATTTTAATGTAAATGACGTAGGATGACTAGTCGCCTAATTTCCTTTACAAATAAAGTATTTAGTTGGTATTACTTACGAAGTCGTTGCTAATATACTATATCCAATGATAAAAAGCTTGCTGTCACAGCTAAATATTTTTTTCATGAGTAAGATTGCGTTAAACAAGTGTAAAGTGAATACGACATTCGAAGAATCTGAAACAAATTTTG
>JAABKJ010008097.1:0-11536 GCA_011634705.1 Andricus grossulariae | reverse complement strand
ACCATTATCATTTTGGGTTCCTTTTCAGCAAGAGGGGTTCCTTTTTGTTGCAGCTCCTTTGGAACCAAAAATTGGTTCCAATAGAAACCCCAGTTTTTTCTGTGAAGCTACTTTTTTGCGAGCGAAATATTCGAAAATATGGCCGAAAATAAAGTAGTAGCTGCATTTTGCAATTATATTATAGACAATTATTTGAACAACGATGCACTTGTTCCCTCGTCAATTTGGGCGTGTTACGACAAATGCATGCGAATTATCTTACTCGCGATTCCATGCATGTTTTTATTCCTTACATCCCAACATCTACATATTTATAGAGACTTTATTAGGCTTTCAAGCTGAAACATACGCGAAAATCAAATCCTTGAAGAAAGGATTAATGAAACAGCCGCGACCTGAAGTGTTGAAAAAGCAAGCTTTTGTTAATCGCAAAATTTTTGAATTCCTGATGATGATTATTATTATTAATATACTACTAAGTAAAGTTCCTTTTGGTGTACAGGCCTAACTCACATATTTCCAAGCTCGTTATACTACCGGGGATCATAAGGATTCTATATCGAATTAAACTCTAGAAAATCGCGATAAATAAATTTTCAATACTATTTTAGTAGTCAATTTTTCACATTCGTTGTCCAGGAGATTTTGTTAGTATACGATGATGCGTTCACATCGAATCGCGGTTTCCATAATTTAAATTCTTAAAAATAAATGATCGATCTCAAATATATAGAAAGGAATACCTATTTTATCACAAATATGAATTTAAAATAATTCTTGATATTTGTATGCACTTTACAGTTATTATTTGTTGTAAACAATTGATTTACACATTCATTTATTTTAAATAAGTGCGCCAACGTTAACCAATCCAGTTGTCGATGCAACGCATGTGTAGTGCAAAAGGATACCAGAATTGGGAGCACTACTATCTAGTCGGGCTCGGGCTCAAGCCACCAAGAAATACGCAAGCTAGAACCAGGCTGGTGGCCCCCGGCCTGGTCCAAGCGTGGAGACTGGAAGTAACTTGGCGACTTCCACACGCCCGTATGGAAATTTTGTCATGGGCCTAAGCGGGCCCAAATCTGGTTATCAAGCCTGGGTCGAGCTAGAATGAAACGCTCAATCTGGCCGGGACCTGGCTCGATCGCTGAGCCCTAGTTCAATATCGACTCCTAGCCATCTTACTGTAGGACTGTTTTTTTTACGGATTTCTAATGAAACTTCAAAAATAAGTATAAATCTTTTATTGTAAATTAAGGATATTATATAAATAATGAAATGTGTAGCAATTATAGGTTTAAGCGTTAGGAAGAAAATAACTTTAAATCAATTAGAAAATTTCAAAGATCAAATAGTTTAACATTCATAATATTTCCCTCAGTAACTTTATTTATTTTGATTTTTTGAGTACATAATTTTATTTGCAATATATATGCACTTTAAAAGTAATTATAACTCGAACGGAACTACGAAGTGTGGTACGATTTTCCAAGTTTTCGTAATAAATATTTCATTTCCATCAAATATTTATTTTCTGAAAGAAAAATATTATTTTGGTCGTATAAGAGAATAATATTGTTGCTCTTGTGAATGAAACTAATTGCTTTTCATTATGTAGATAATAGACTGGTGTGAAATGAAAGTGAGGTTATATTTTGTAAAATACAAACGCATATAATGTTTACTCACGTCTTCACAAATCCAATAGAATAAAAGAATATTTATTTTCCATACACCACATTTTCACTGTTTTTAAGCAACTGGAATACTTTTCAAAATAATAGTTAAACTTTTAACTAGAGAAAATACATTTTCAACCAGTCATTCGCACAAACGAGAGACGCTATCCATCCCAAAATTCAGACAAAATTGGAGTTAAAATGGCGTCCTCTCCTTGATTGCAATGTTGGTAATACTCAAGTAGAAAAGTCTTCTGCTTTATATGGTTTTCAGAAAACTTTTTTTTTATACCAATCTTTTTTCAATTAGGCGTAGCATTTTTTTGAAATACAGCTAGAAATTATTTTTAAACAGAGTCCCTTGTCTGTTGTCAATTTGTCTGCATCATAACTTATGACAAATATGTGTTTAGTTTTTGCTAAGTTGCCTTCCTTGCTTGAGAATAATCCAACGCTATCTGCAATCACTTTTAGAAACTTTGCCGCTACCTATCTAGCCTGGCTCGAGGTCGACCCATTGCATAATTCAATCTAGACCCAGGCTAGGGGCTCCCAGCCTGGCCCAAGTCTGGAACCGGGAAGAAACTAGGCGATTCCTGCACGGCTGCGATCAGCTTTTCCTTGTTTTCATCCATTACAAACGATTTCTAAAAACCGAGAATCCTAATTTTTTTTTAGACTCGCATGCCCCACGTTGGGCGCCAATTGCAAAACGCGGCTTTTGGCCGTTGTTATCTAAGTGATTAAATTAATAATTTTATTCTATGCGTTAATAATAAGTAAGTAAAAGGGGCTTCTTTTGGAGAAAAGGAGAATATTCTGTTCACATTAAAAACTTATTTTTATTCATAATGCCTGAGCTACGCTGTTTCTACATTTAGGTTTCTAGTCCCTGTCTAAAATGGTTGAAAAGTACGGTAAATTGAAAAACGTGAGAAATTGCACGATAACTTCTCTAGTGTGATTTTAGATTTTAACCTTGCGTAACGAAACTAGAGTACGTTCTATACGTTATTTTATTTTATTACAATCACGCTTAATTCTTTTGAGTATATTATCTGCTCAACGGGCACATGAAATTTATCTAATCAACCGATCATATAGAACTTATATTTTTGATGTAATTAATTATTATATCTGAGAAGCTAAAGTAAAGGATAAGCCTACGATAAAATTGTGCACGTAAATCTCTCGTAACGCAGCGAGAATTCACATTTAAACTAATATTAAATCGAAGAAATACTTACTCGTACAAGGTGAATGATTGGAAACGTTGTTACAGGAAATAATAGAAAATTTGATGAGTCTTACATAAAGAACAGAGCTTCTTTTTTTATAAATCTCGTCTTAAGAGAAAAGCAAATCCCAATGTCTGTTTCTGCTTGAGCTTATTCTCATTTAGAGGTTGAAATTTCCTTTTAGAAATGCATTACATTCTCAGTAGGTCAAATTTCTCACCTCACAGGGTCAATGAACTCCTTTCTTGCCAGGAAGGTGTCTTTTGGATACACAGGTGTATTCTTCTTCCAGGCTGGAGCCTCGAACAATAAATCTCGTGCAATTATTCAGATTATGGGTCTTTATCCAATACAAAGGAATTATCCCTCAATTAGCAGATTGACTCTCAAAATATGTTGTCAGGTTTTAAATTGCCTGTCGATCAGGTACACTGAATCCCTAAGAAGCTAGAATGGTGCACGAACACGTCTCTAGTCTCTAGTCTATAGTCCTCAGAGAGGCTAAGGAATTTCGCGCCGCAGGTAGTCCCTATTGTTTTCAATATGGGCCAAAATGCGAGGGCGAGTATCTACGAGCTCTTTTCTAGTTTTACTCGACTTTAAATTCAGTTCTCAAAATTTGAGGATAAAAATCCTATTTTAGAGAGAGATATTTTTCACCGAATCAATTATTTTCAATCAATAATTTTGACAACCACATTTGAGCAGAATAACTACTCGTTTAGCTTGCAAATCGTTTTAAAGGAGAATCAGGGATCGCTCTGGTATTACTTTTGGTTCTACTGATTTGGTCCCACGGTATCTTGCCAGGTTATTACTCTAGAACGCAAATGTAATCTCTTAGGGCTTTAGAAATATCTTTAATATCAGTCAGAATTCGAATCAGTTCTATAGACCAGGTCCCTCGGAATGATACCAAGTTATTGCTCGAGAACGTAACTGGAATTCTGTAGTGATATAACAAACGAAAGTGATTTCAATTGAATTGCATGTGTTTCAATGGACCAGGTCCCTCAGAATGATACCAGGTTCTTGCTCGAGAACGCAGATGCAATGGTTCAATTTGTCGCTGAGGTTTTATATTTTTCACTCACAGTCAAACAAAACACTATGCAGTGAATGCAAGTCACATTCCTGAAAGAGGAAGACACCAGATTTGAGTGCTGCCTAAGATACAAATCTTAGGCAGGCTTATCTCACAAAATCGCACGGCAATTTAAAACCTGACAACTTATTTCGAGAGTCAATCTGTTGATTGAGGGATAATCCCTTTGTATTACATAAGAACCCATAATCCGAATAATTGCACGAGATTTATTGTTTGAGGCTCCGGCCTGGAAGAATACACCTGTGTATCCAATAGACACCTTTCTGGCAAAAAGGAGTTCATTGATCCTGTGAGGTGAGGAATTTGACCTACTGAGAATGTAACGCATTTCTAAAAGGGAATTTCAACATCGCAAGGAGAATAAACTTATGTAGGAAGACATTGGGATTTACTCTTCTCTTAAGAAGAGATTAATAAAAAAGTAGCTTTGTTCTTGAAGTAAGACTCATCAATTTTTCGATTATTCCCTGTAAAAACGTTTCCAATCATTCACCTTGTACGAGTAAGTATTTCTTTGATTTGATATTAGTTTAAATGTGAATTCTCGCTGCGTTACGAGAGATTTACGTGCACTAGTTTATCGTAAGCTTATCCTTTACTTTAGCTTCTCAGGTATAATAATTAATTACATCCAAAATATAAGTTCTATATGATCGGTTAATTAGATTAATTTTAATGTGTCCGTTAAGCAGATAATATACTCAAAAGAATTAAGCGTAATTCTAATAAAATGTGCGGCACGAGAATGAAAAAAGATACACAAATTAGTACAACTACGAGTGTATCCTAGGAACAATACGTCTTAATAATAGAGTGTGAAGGACATATCACGGTCGTGTACGAAACAAAGATTTTCTTCCAAGAATATTACAGCATTCAAGATGGAACGGACCAGACAATAACTTTTGAAAGTGAGTCGATTTTCGCGTTCCATGGTAGATATTCGGCAATCCGCACGTGGAAAAAATGCGTAGTGTTGATCAGTGAAACTTTAGATTATTGGTTTCATCGAAGGTACACGATTACACGACAGTGATGCTAGTGAGTCAGATACATTCTCGGTAATGAGTGATTTGCGAATTTAAAAGACAAATTCCCCTGTGAAAGTGAAAAAAGTACACAAAAATGCGTATTTGGCGAAATAATATTAAAAAGTGAAAATCGACTATATTTTTACTATTTTTTGTATATAGTTAGTGATGATAGACAATCTCACAATGAATAAAACAAATTTAAGATCTTCAAAATACGTGAAGAAGAAAACCACCGATAAAGGCAGCGAAGCGGAAGATTTGGATCTAACCATACGGAACATTTCTCCCGGCAACATGGACGACGCACGAAGTACGCCCTCTCAAGCGTTAAATTCTAGCTCTGAACAAATATGTAGGCTAATCAATTAGAGATTATAGGAACTCGAGAAAAGGACTCAGCGAATGATCGCTGAAGACAAGAAGTAACGAGAGCAGAGGGAGTCAGAAAAGGAGAGAGTCTTAGAACAACCATTGACGGCACTGGAAGACAGCGCTAATAGGTCGGTGGCGGCTACTACCGTCATCGCACAAAGTCTAGAGGAGAGGGAGGCCCGTATGCAGGCCCAAATCAACCGCTTAGAATAAGTACAAACGCGTGTGGTTGAAAAAATTACCGGCACACTAAACCCCCGATTTCCTGAGCCTTCACCTATTGCTAAACCGAATATCAGATATTTATTACCGGAATTCATCGGTGAAGGTAATCCTATGAGATATTTACGACAAACGAAGCAACATTGGGAGGTGGTACGCCCAAGACCTTGCATTGTGGAGTATCTTCTGGAGAAATCAACGTCACGCTCGCCTAGCGACTGGTGGCTCATCGTGAAAAACGACATCACCGATTTCAATAGCTTTCTTATACAATTTCAGCAGCGGTACTGAAATCAATACACACAGCACGAAATCTGAAAGAAATTGAAGTTTAGATGCTTTCTACTCGCCGAGGAAAATCACGAGTTGAATACGCAACTAGCATTTTCGCAAATGTTAGTGAACTAACTCCGGCACCAGAACACAAAGGAAATCGTCCGCAAACTCGCCCGTCACTATAGCGACGAAATCAAGTACGCTATCGTTGGACGAGGCATCGAGAGTAGTAATCAACTTATCGAATTACTGATAATTACTGATAATTACTGAAAATTACTGATAATGACTGATAATTACTGATAATTATTGATAATTATTTGATAAAATAGGAGCAACGAACGGCGGCTACACGGATACTCGCGAATGGCGAAATAAAAATAACCCTGCACGAGAAAACAATCCACAATCTTCTAGCTAATGGAGAACGCAGAACACCGGACACAATTATACACGACCGAACAAAACTCGTTCGAAGACAGGACCGTCGCAATCCGCGAATTAAGTCAACCAATCGACCGATAGGAAGCGCAAACACAAGGTCAAATCCTGGTTCCGTGGAGCAGCGAGCCTCCTATGAAGGAACGTCATGGAGACAACAGACATCCTATAAGGTGCGAAACATAGATCTATAGGCACCACCGGATACCGAGGAAGAAGAGCCGCCTATCAACGAAGAAGAGTTAGAGCAGGGAAACGAGGAGGAGCCACGCCAACAGAAAATAATGAAGAAAAAAGGAAGATTGACGTGGCGAGTGAAATTACATATTTTACTAACGTGCTGACAAATACACGAGACAAGCTTACTGAGGAAACAAGTGGGCCCAGAAAAAGAAAAAGAGCAAAATGTTTTACGGCAAATATTCAGATCGTTGGTATCGTGACAAAAGCACTGCTAGACACAGGTGCAGAAATCACATGCCTATCGGAAGAGTTTCTGAATAGAAATAAAGAGAGGTTTGACCGTTGCCCTTGCCTACCATTAGCGGGCGTTGCCGTAGCAGGATCCCTGGGGGGCAAAGCGGTACGACTCTCAAGACAAATCTACGCAGACGTGCAACTCCCTGATACGATCGTCCAATTAGAGTTTTTGGTGGTACCACGCCACAAAGACTCTGACCTTCACCTACCTACAGGGACAACCAGCAATTAGAATCTTGCAAGATAGAGCAGAAAATATGCGAGATGGAGACTAAAATCAGAGTACAATACAATCGTCCATGATAGAAGAAGGAGAAATCAACGGAGAATCAGAGGAGGAGGAATACATAGATTGCAAACTCCCCCTGGAGGTCACCCGAGAGGGAGTGTCCAGAGCCAGCAGAAGTCCGTTTTCAAAAATGCAAAGGAATGAATGTCATGTCCAATCTGGAAATGACAATTAGTTTCGGGCAAGTCTCTTTACACCCTGATTCGAGAAAGTACACGGCCTTCCAGTACCGAGACCGTAGCTATGATTTTCGCGTCGTACCGTTCAGTCTAAAAACGAGCACGGCAGCGCTCGTTCGAGGCCTAGATCAAGCGTTACAGGGATAAGGAGATCAAATAATTTCTTTGGTGCATGACACGTTAATTACGTCAGAAACAAATGAAATGCATTTAGAACACTTAGATGAAATCTTGGAGAGACTCGAAAGAAATAATTTAACATTAATTCTCACGAAGTCGCATTTCTTTAAAAAAGAAACAAAATTCCAAGGATTCATTTTAACAACAGAAGGAATAAAGCCGGATCCCTAAAAAATTCAAAACATTCAAGACTTTCCTGCACCACGCAACGTCAAACAACTGCGAGGTTTCCTGGGACTCATACATTTTTATTCAAAATTTATTAAGGAGCATGCTGCAGAAATAGTACCGCTACTAAAATTAATAAAAGAAGGAAGTCACTTGAAAGTGGGATAAAGGAGCGCAAGAAAGCTTTGAAAAAATCAAACGATCAGTCGGTACGTCTATCATGCTCTATTTTCCGGATCCTAGCAAAGTTTACCTTGAAACTAACGCGAGTAACGACGCTCTAGGAGCCGTTCTTTATCAACTCTGCGAGAAAGAAGAAAAGGAAATAATAACCTTAGCTAGTAGCACATTGAAGGGACCAAAATTAACATACTTCACCTCGGAAAAAGAGCTGCTAGCAGTCATTTGGGCGCTGCAAGAATTTCGCACATATTTTCACGGTGCGAAAATTATAAACAGAACCGACCACCTGGCCCTCACCTTCTTGAAAACTTGCAAATTCGTGAACGCATTACTGACACGCTGGATATTGGGCATACAGGACTATAAAATTAAAATCAAACACGTACCTGGAAAGGACTACATAATGGCTGACGTATTAAACAGAATTCATGACAGCGAAACCTACAAGAAAAATCTAGATGAGACACGAGTCGTGATTAACGCGCTCAGTTGTCAATGGACCCAGAAGACCGAACAAGCTCTGCGAAACATCACGAACAAACAAAAGGAAGACAAAAAAAAATACAACAATTGATTTGCAACGCCCAGAAAAATGACGAAAATAATGTGACACGTTTAAAAACATTAAATGACGCGTTATATCATTTTGATGGGTCATCATACTGAATCTGCATACCACGAGAGTAACCTGAAAATTCAATATAGGAGTGTCACTTTGCATATTGTCACCAAGGGTCGGGGAAAACATACCAAATTTTGGGCGAACCTTTTACGCCCCAAAGTTAGCGAAAGTGACGCGACAAACACTTGCCACATGCGATTCCTGTCAAAGAAATAAGCTGCCGATACAGGCGTCACAAGCACTACAATTAAGAGCCCGTCCTATCGAGCGAACCTTTGGAAGTCATATCCAGAGATTTTTTTGGACCATTAGCCAAAACCAAATATGGATACGAATACCTACTTGTCATGATCGACACTTTCACGAAATACACTAAACTATATCCACTAAAAAAGGCAACGAGCGACATCGCGATAAAAAGTTTAGACGATTTTGTAGAAAGTGTCGGATCACCACGAAAAGTACTCTCGGACCATGGTACTCGATTCGCCAGTTATAAACGGCGACAGGCACTAGAGGAAAGAGGGATACAAATTATCCTCACATCTATTCGTCACCCGCAAGCAAACATGGTGAAAAGAGTCAATCGCGAGCTGGCGAGACTTTTCAGGACCCTCCTACTACCAGATCGATATGGCGGATGATATTTTCAATTGGAAAACATCGAGACAATCATCAACGGATCACACTGCGACACCACTGAAATCACTCCGTTCTAGGCATTATGAGGAAGAAGGCCCCAAAGATGGTGGACGGACCTCCTGCTGCGGATACCTCCGCACCAACTCATGAATCGACAAGAGCAATTAGTGGTGCTCAGGGAACGCATTAAAAGAAAAAGGAAGTCCCGATTGGAGCTTATCAACAAGAACAGAAAGGGCGTTTCTTTCGAAATCGGCGAATGGGTGCTGGCTAAGGTATGCAATGTCTCGAGCGCATTGACGGGTGCGATGGCAAATTTCCTTGCGCTATACGAAGGGCCCTACAAAATTGAGAAACGTGTCGCCACCAACATATACATTTTGTGCGTCACGGAGAACAAGAATGATAGGAGCCAGTACAATGCGAACGACCTACGAAAATATCTCCGGAAGAAAACGGAGGGAGGGTACAAGAAAAGTGAAATAAGGGAAAGCGATGAGGCCTGGAGCCTCTCGGAAAATTCGGGTAGGTCAGTATTATATACTAAACCGATCATGCCTGACGCTAGTAGAAGTTTTGAGTGCCTCGCCGTTTATCCCTGTGTGTCCATTCAGTGTGATATGGACAAGGAGGAGGAAAATTACGAAGAGACGAAGACTCATAACCACAAAATCCTGGTGGCCAGACCTCGATTTATATCGATTAAGAAGAAAAAGGCCGTTTTACTGGAATACATGACCGTGTCAATGGTATGTGCGCCTCGGTTCTCTAAGAGCATAAGGAAACGAAAGGTTGGAACTTCACTCGAATCACTCCAGTCACCCGGAGAACCCGAAATCGAAACCGTGGATCTAGAGGAGGAACAGGAGGATACTCCACAATATAATGAAGACTTGAAAACAACCTCGAAAGAAATACAATTTCCGGAAGTGATCGACCTGGAGAACGAAGAAGTCCTAATATTGGAAGTTATTCCATTGATATCACACTTGAATAAGCAGCCGGAAGACAAATAAAATCAGCAGCAGAAAATCCAATCCCCAATATCTGCACTTTCAAGAGAAGGGATTCTGGAAATATTGGCATCAAAGCTAAGCTTGAATAGGACAACGTAGATGGAAGAAAGGATGTCGCGGAGAACGCCATCTCCACTACCCACGACTTCCGAGCAAGTATAGGACGAGAGAACTGCAGAGGAAATATCACCAGGAGCATACATCAACTCCATGCACCTTGTGTGTGTCAAGGAAAAAGAAAACGAGACACCTGCATCAGAACCAATACCGCAAGCTAAAGTTACCGACGCGGAGAAGAACAAGATCGAAGCAACGCAGGAGAAGGGCAATCTCGTCAAATCAAGAGGGGCCTACACAGTCAAAAGAGGTTGGAACAAAGAAATAGTTGAGGAACACTTCAAGAGCAAAAATACTAAACCAGCAAAGAGGCCGTTACTATATTAAATATATTGCCGTTCATATACCTTATCTCACAAGTTTTTACTGTGTTTTTAGCCTACTTCTGCCTGCATATACTTTTAATCAGGCTCAAAGATTTGGAGCTTTGTGCAGCTCTTTTGCTCGCAAAATTACAAACGTGCTAACGATACCTTGATTTTGAGCGTAGCAGGTTTGCGTAATACTGACCAGTATTATCAGTGCAGCGCAAATAGATGCAAGCCCCATAAGCCTTCTGACTTGCATCGCAAAACCCGTGCAATTGAATCCCGGAAAAATGAGATACTATTACGAATCTGTTAAAACGGGCTGCATTTGGGAGCGCAAGTTGCGATATGTATTCGATCCAAAACTTGGGAATATCAGGTGGTACTCCCTCGTCCCAGGTAAAGTTCGCTTTCCATAGAAGCTGAATCATGAGCTTAGCTTGAACAATTACTGGTCCAAGCAGACCCAGAGGATCGAAAAGTTTCGCTACCTGCGACAAAGTAGATCGCTTAGAGAACCTTTTTTCAGGATCGGGTGAATTAACAGTATAAAAAATAGAGTCATCACCCGAGTTCCAATAATGCCAAGTGTTTTGATCGAGGCAGATGAATCAAGTGCCATGTGAGCTTCTTCTCGATTATTTTGGAGATCAGAAACAAGGGACGGATCGTTGGAAGCCCATTTTCGCAAATTAAAGCCACCTTTACTTAAATGTTTAATAAGATCATTGCGGAGGGATAGAGCTTCTTCGCGCGTATTGGCACCCGTAAGCAAGTCGTCGACGTAAAAATCTTGTTTCAAAATCGAGGCTGCCAACGAATGCGCTGAACCTTCATTGTGCGCTAATTGATGTAAAGCACGAATAGAAAGAAAGGATGCGCACGCTGTGCCATAGGTGACCGTGTTTAAAGTAAATATTTTTATCGGTTCGTCCGGATTCGCGCGAAAAGCAATCTTTTGATAAAGGGCGTCCTCAGG